>JAXGFW010000150.1:0-72076 GCA_034376525.1 Nicotiana benthamiana
TCGTTTAGCTTCTAAGCCTTCAAACCCTCTTGCTACTTGGTATTAATGATCTTAAATATTTGTTACCTCCACATTAACATGATGAACTAACTTTGTAAACTTTTCAAAGATGATTCCATTTCTGAGCTTACAATAATTGGCTTATGACGCACTCTTACATACGAAAATATGGGGTGTAACAAAAAAGTAATTTCATCTTGAAAACATAATGTTTTCAATCAAGTTTCAGTTTGTTTTCCCTTTTCTGCTAGTACAATCTTTGATTTAAACCTTTGGCATGCCAGTTAGGGTATTTTCCATTTTCAGTAATGAAAATCTCAATTGTATTTCATTCCTAATGATTTTGAATGTTTTTGTGATATTTGTCCTACAGCCAGACAAACTAAAAATTATTTCGCTTTAAGTCAAGTCAAATCAAAAAGAGCATTTGAGTTAATTCATTATGATACATGGGGACCTTTAATATTCCAACTTATAATAGTTTCAGATATTTTTCAACCGTTATAGATGATTATAGGAGAGGGACATGGACCTTTCTCCTAAGAAGCAAGAGTAATTTCTTGATGTCCTAAAGAATTTTTTGACTATGGTAGAGAGGCAATTTGGTGTTAGAATACAGAAGCTAAGGACAGACAATGCCTTTGAGTTAGGCAAAGGAACCACAGTCTGCTTTTCTTTCCTCTCAAGAAATTTTGCACCAAAAATCTTGTTTAAAACCCCCTCAATAAAATGGGATTGTTGAGAGGAAGTACAGACATTTATTAGAAATTGCAAGATCTATACTTTTTAAATTAAGAGTTCCTATTCCATATTGAGGTGAGTGTTTATTGGCTGCTACTAATTTGATCAATCGGTTTCCTTCTAAGGTCCTTAAAGGAAATACACCTTTTTCCATCTTATTCAATCAAACACCCTCATATGATTGTCTCAAAAGTTTTGAATATTTATGTTATGCGTCTGCTTTATAAAAGGGGAGAAGTAAATTTTCTCCTAAAGATAAGACTTGTGTATTTTTTGGTTATCCTTTGGTATGAAAGGGATACGAGTTGCTGGAAATAGACACAAAAAAAGATTGTAGTTTCCAGAGATATTCATTCTTATGAGGATAAATTTCCTTTTGCTTCTTCCCATTTACTCTCAGAACCTACGTTTCCAATTCATCCACCTTCAGATAATACATATACCTATCCTCTCTCATATCTTTCTTCTATTCCTGATCCTATCTTACCTCATTCCCCACTTCCTAGTAGGGTCACTTCACCTCACACTTCTTCTTCACCAAGCACTCAGTCACCTAGCACTCATTAACCTCACGCTGATTCACCTTAATCACATAGAAATCATTCACCTCACAGCCAGAATCCTCCCAGCATTAGTACACCTACACACATTGATACACCACCTTACCCAAGGAAATCAACTAGAGAGTCGAAATGGATACGATAGCTGAATGACTTCATCTGAAGCAATATTCATCTTACCATTCTAACTGAAAGTTGTTTTACAAAACTAGCTCAACCTAGTGTCTACTCCTTCGTAGCCCTATCATCTCACAATCAACATGTCATGTACTATATTTTAGAAATCGCAAAACCCACTAGTTTTTTCAGGCCTCTATGCATCCTGGCTGGCTAAGAGCCATGAACTCAGAAATTGAGGCCTTAAAGGAAAATCACACTTGAGATGTGGTTCTATTACCACATGGAAAAGAGACTTTACCTTGTAAGTGGGTATACAAGGTGAAACACAACTATGATGGCAGCATAGAGAGACTAAAGGCCAGGTTGGTGGTGATAGGAGACATACAAAGAGAAGGAATAGATTACACTGACACTTTTTCTCCCGTATTCAAAATGACCATCATACGTTGCTTACTGGCAGTGGCAGCTTTAAAAGCTTGGCCGATCCATCAACTAGATGTAATGCATTCTTACATGGTGATTTACATGAGAAAGTCTATATGAGATTTTCAGCTGGTTTATCTCCTCTCAGTTCCAACCATGTTTGTTTACTAAAGAAGTCTTTATATGTTTTAAAACAAGCTTCACGGCAGTGGTATGATCATCTTGTGGACGCTCCAAGTTTCAAAGGTTATTCTTCTTCAATGAATAACTATTCATTATTCTTTAAAAGACAAACATGCTTGGTATCTATTGTGACCGTTTATGTCGATGGCATTCTTATTAATGGAGATGATTCTAACGAAATTTCAACACTTGAATTGTTTCTTAACATATAGTGGGTAAAAGACCTAGGCAATTTGCATTACTTCCTAGGTATGGAAATACCGAGGGAAAACGGGGGATAATCATGTGTCGAATAAAATTTACCTTGGATTTGATCAAAGATTTTTACATCCTTGAATCCTCTTGTTTGTCTTCTCCACTTGAACCTTTTTCAAAGTTACGAGCAGATGAAAGGGAACTTCTCCTCAATCCCACCATATATCGTCATCTTGTTGGGAAGCTCAATTATTTAACACACACAAGGCTCGACCTGTCTTTTATAGTTTTGAAGCTCAGCCAATTTATACAAAACCCCAGAACTTTCCACTTTATGGCAGCTCTTCGAGAATTGTGTTACTTGCATTCTGACCCAGGACAAGGGATCATTTTGAACACTTCTCCATCCCTCAAATTGGTTGCTTTTTACAATGCCGATTGGGCGTCTTGTTCTGAAACTCAAAGGTCTATTTGTGGATTTTACATCGCACTTGGAGGTTAACCCATTTCTTGGAAATCCAAGAAACAGGCATTATTTCTCTGTCGTCAGCTGAGGTGGAATATCGATCTATGCGACGAGTCCTCGCCGAGTTGACATGGCTCACATGTTTGCTCGAAGATCTATCAGTTCCATCTTCAATATCAGTACCAGTGCTCTTTGATAGAAAATCGGCGAGTCACGAACGGACAAAGCACGTAGAATTGGACTATCACTTTGTCCGGCAATAATTTCTCTCCGGTCTCATTACTCTATCATATGTTCCCTCATCTTCACAACTAGCGGACCTTTTCACCAAAGCCCTATCAAGGCCATCTCACAAATCTGTTATTCGCAAGTTGGGGATAACGTCATTACCCACCAACTTGAGGAGGGATGTTGAGCAAGCTTCTCATCAGAGAAAAATGGAGTCTGATGAGTGAAATGGAGGCTTCTCACCAGAGAGAAATAAATTGGCAGAGTCATCTATGAAAAGTTGAAGAAGAAGAAGAAGAAGAAGACAAGAGACCTAGGTTTGTTTGGAATTAAACTAGGTTGTCTCTATTGACTATTGGACTTGACACGTGGAGCAATCTCAGCATTTCATAACTTACAATTTGAGCCCTTGGATCTTACACGAGTAAAGCACAAGCTCACACATAGTAAAGAATACTTTCGTTACACAGCTGCATTTACAAGCAATAAGATTTTATACAAGTGTACATAATAATTTTATTAAAACGTTATAGGCATAGGGAATAGAAATTAGACAAGTATATAGAGTAGTTTTAATTTATAATTTTCTTTTGTAACAAATACATGTATAAATATCTGTACAGTGAATGAAAGAATAGACAGAAAATTCTGCAATTCCCTTCTTCAATCTTTCAAAAATAAAACAAATTTGTTTTCATCTATCATTAAACACAACTCTCACTTCCAACTGAGAGGTTGTGAGTTCGAGTCTCCCCAAGACCAAGGTTGGAAGTATTTGGAGGGAAGGATTCCGAGGGTCTATTTGGGAACAGCCTCCCTACCCCAGGGTAGAGGTAAGGCTGCGTAAACACTACCCTTCCCAGACCCCACTAAATGAAATTATACTGGGTTGTTGTTATTGTTGCTGTAGTATTAAACACAAAAGGACAAAGAAGTTTGATGCTAAGAACTGAATGAAGCTCCTAAGTAACGTGCATAGTAACATTTGGATTTCCGTTTATTAATAAGGAGTCATTTGGTTGCCGGTTAAAAGTTATGTATGTATTAGTTATGCATGTATTAGTTATGCATGTATTAGTTATGCAGGTGTTAGTTATACATGTATTAGTTATGCAGGGATTAGTTGTGCATCCATTAGTTATGCAGGGATAAGTTATGTAGGGTATTAGTTATGTATGTATTAGTTATGTATGGATTAATTATGCAGGGATTATGTGAGTGTTATTTATTATTAGCTTACTTTATTTTGAATTGTTAGTATAGTTTAAATATATTTTTTTAACTAAAAAATACAAGTTTGAATAAAGGGTATTCTTATCATTTTGTGTTTTAATATAAGTATTACTAATATATATAAATTATTCCACTTTCTATCTTGTATAAAGTTATCCTAATTTTAATACATGTATAACTCCTTTAACCGTCTACCAAACCACCCCTAAATGTATGACAAAGTTATATAACCACACGCCAAATGTTCATTTCTGTCAAAGAATTCATGGTTCTCATAATCACCACCTGGTGATGTGAACTTCGAATATCATTTGTGTTATATAGTATCCCTTCAATTTATTTATGTGAATATATTTGATTAGATGAAAAATTAAATAAATAAAAGACAAAGATTGTTAAGTACATAAAGTAAATATATGTAAAGTAACTACTTTTATTTTATTATCAACAATAAACGAGAGATTCTAAGAGTAAAATAGAGATGTTTAAAATGAAATAATTTTAATAAGAAATATACTTTGTCCATTTCAATTTATATGAATCTATTTTATTGTTAGGCTGTTAAAAAATGATCGATTTTTAAATTTGAAAACAGTTTAACTTAAACTTTCAATTCTATTCTTAATGAGAAACTTTTATAATTACATAAATATTCCGACATGTTTAAGACCACAAGTTTAGCCATACAAATATTTTGATTTATTTTGAACCACAAGTTTCAAAAATCTTCATTTTGTTTTTTTAAACTTTATACGCAGTCAAACAAATTCACAAAATCAAAACGGAAATAAAAGAGTAACAATATCTGAACAGACTAAATAGAAAAGAGTACCACATAAGATGTGACCGAGACAAAGACAGAGACATTGGCAGAGACTCAGCTTCACCAAAGTAGAGTACACAGCTAGCTGGATGAGTGTACTAATTCTTAATTAAGTGGTCCAGTGAGTACCCTCTCCACATACTCAGCTATGAAATGAATGTGGTCACCTCTAGTTTGTAATTAGTGACTAACTAATACAGTGCATATGTTGGGAAACTATGAACATGGACTCTAAAATTATGTTCACTACTTGATTGTAGTTCAATGAAATCACAAGTACTCTTAACCCTACAATGGGTCCAATATTTGCAACCATCGTATTTGTTCCGATACTTTTTAGATGCTACAATATTTGCAAGTACTCTTAACCCTACAATGGGTCCAATATTTCGACCATCGTATTTGTTTTGATATTTTTTAGATGTTACGATAAAGTGCTGTCATACAGGATATATATTATAACATAACATAAAAAATTGATTCTCAAAAAAACTTGACTTTTATAGTGAATAATTGTTATGTATGGATAATGTTATAGAGAAATCTTGTTTGTATATTAGATGAACGATCAATATAATTATGATTGCGGTAGAATAACCACATGCATGTAGTAGTACATTATTTGTTATTGAATTTGTCTTGTGAAAAAGTTTCTTGAAACTTCATTTCACATTCAGCTTGATACTTGTGTGTGAAAAAAAGTACTAGTATTTGACAAGTTTGTATGCTTAGGACAGGATACCTTTCTTTTTTAGACGTATTGATACAAATTTGTAGAACTTAAAAGTGTAAGCAAAAGAATAATGTAAGGGAACGGATAAATAATTTCATTGGAGTTAATAATGGCTGAATAACGAAAATTGAAACTTTAGCTTTAATAAAGTGTGAGATTCTTGTATTATACCTCTCACGAGACAACAAGACACAATCTACTATTAAATGATTTATAATTTGAATCGTGATGTTCAAATTTGAATTTCAGCAGTCTCTTGACCTATGCTGTACACTTAAATTTTTTTTTTAATCTCCTACTAACTTATTTGGACATTAGGATTTTGTAGTACTCTCGAGACAAATGAAGGGAGTTGGGAAAAGGTAAACATAAAAATATTTTTTAGTTTTCTTACGCATCGTTCATTAATATTTTTACTACATTAGAATTAAATTGAGACAATAATGCTAGTCCAATAAGAAATTATATAGGGTCAAATTTGATCCTAAACGTCTCTATGTTGATGGGTACGCCCAGTAAAGATACATCGACTAAAGCAAGGGTATGACTTAGGCATAGGGACAGAAGCGACGTTGTCTAAAACCTGGTGCCCTCGCTAAGAAGACGCTACTTACTTCTGTACTTTTTAAATATTTCGAGGAAGGTCTCTTACTATATAAAGAAGACATTCACATTGTAAAAGGCATCATGATTATTCTCGAATAATATAACTCATTGACACTCTCTCTATCTCTATCTCTAACGAATACTTTCTCTCAAGTTGATATTATTTTTTTATACTATCAGATATGCAATAACAACTTCATTTTTCATCTCTATGTCTTATTATATTTAATTACGATATTTATTTACTTTTGATTGTCTTTAAGCTTACAAAGTATATTAATAGCTTTTGAGCCAAACAATTTAGCGCCGTCTGTGAGGATTTTGAGAATGAAAATCATAGTTTGCACTTAGAGAACAACCAACCACCATATTCTACTCAACAACAGAAACAAAAGATGGCAGAAAACAATGCAAGAATGAAGGCGATAGCAGGTGTCACAACCAACCTCATAGGTCCTCTCAACGAGGCCGGTGAAGAAGGCATCTTGAATGCAACCCCTAGTGTTGCACCATGTGGGGAGATCTCACCCTCATCTGAGGATTTGACAATTTTTCATGAAAGAGGAGCTTCAACATCTACGGTTAAGGAAACACCCCCGGTAGTCAATAAGTTATTGGAGGACTGGCTGACAAGCACCCTAAGTGGCTTGGTCGAGAAATCACCACGAAGTAGCACCAGGCGTGCATCAACGGTAGGAAACAGCCATAGGTGAACCTGAGGTTGTACAAATAAACAACATCCCCATCAATGTACAAACCAACGATGGCACACTCACAGGCGTCCTTAAAAAGATGGAAGAAATGAAGAATAAAAATAATGCACTTCGGGACCAAATGAAAGAACATCGGGAGAGAGTAGATAAGATCCCCGGTGCTCCCAAGTTGCTACCAAAACGCGACGTGGGAAGTTTCGTCAAACAAACATACACCGAAGAATATCCCCACTCTATCCCAAAATCCTTCAAGATACCACCTTACTTAAGGATGTATGACGGAACCACAGATCCCGAGGATTATTTGATCCATTATGTCACTGCTGTGAAGGGCAACGACCTATCGAAAGAACAGGTACCATTCGTGTTGCTGAAAAAGTTTGGTGAGACGCTAACACGAGGGAAACTAACGTGGTATTCTCAGGTGCCAGCTAAGACGATATCAACGTTTGAGGAAATGGTGGATAAGTTCGTCACCGCCCATGCAGGAGCAAAGAAAGAAGAATCGAGGCTCAATGATATCTTTGTCGTCAGGAAAACTGCTGGAGAAGGACTCAGGGACTTCCTATCCATGTTTAACAAGGCAGGGATGAGCATATCAAACATATTGAAAGGTATGACAGTCATCGCTTTCCAAAACAGGATGAACAGAGACGGTTCAAGGGCAACTAAGAGGATACTGAGCCTACCAATCATAGGAGACGGCAATGACTCAGCAATTTAATCACGTCAAATTCACCACCATGCACAAACTGAAGCGAACCATCACCCATGAACGATATGACGACTTTAAAGATAGTATCACCTTCGATAATTCTGATGTCGACGGTTTATATTTTCCTCATTATGTTACTTTAGTTATCACTTTATGTATCGCCGATACGGATGTTAAAATAACATGGTTGACGACAGGAGTGGCACCTGTATTATCCATCCGAGAGTCCTCCTACAAATGAGACTCGAGGATAAGATAATATCGTGCTGCATAACACTAACTGGTTTTAACAATTCAGTTGAACGAACCACGGAGAAATATCATTGCTCGTTTTAGCAGGAGGAGTCACGCTGGAAATAACTTTCCACGCGATGAGTCAGGAAATGTCGTACATCGCCATCATAGGATGCCCATTGATATATGCCATGCGAGCGGTACCTTCAAGCTTTTACCAAGTGATAAAATTTCCTACCCCATGGGGAGCATTCAGCATTCGAGGCAAGCCGCGCACCGCACAGGACTGCTAAAAAATAGCTCAAGACTGCGCCCACACCAAGCAGCTAAAGGGGGCAAGTGCAGAGGCATAGCAATTAGCTATGTCGGGGACTAGGTCAACCCGACAACGGATGCCATTAGAGCGATGTCGTGGAGGCCTGCAAAAAAACGGTTGAAGATCTCGACCCAGTCCAATTAGACAACACCGAATTGACAAATAAAGCCTACATCGGGCACGGCCTCGCCAACCCAAGTAAGTATGGTGAATTCTTGACAACCCATGTGGATTTATTTGCTTTTTCCTATTCAGATATGCCGGGAGTCCCGCGAGACATCGCCACCCATAAGCTGAATGTCGATCCATTACATCCCCCTCCCCCCCCCCCCCCGTGTGGCAGATGAGAAGGAAATTCAACGCTGCCATCAACGAAGCAGTCAGTGAGGAAGTAGACAAGTTACCTGCCAATGGCTCCATCAGAGAATTGAAGTACCCCCAATGGGTCGCCAACGTCGTCATGGTCAAAAAGAAAAATGGGAAATGGAGAATGTGTGTGGATTTCACCGACCTGAACAAGGCATGCCCAAAGGATTCATTCCCGCTACCCCACATCGACCAACTGGCTGACACCACCGCAGGACAGGTACTGTTGAGCTTCTTAGATGCCTACTATGGCTATAATCAAATCATGATGGCCGAAAAGGACAAAGAGAAAGTGGCTTTCATCACCAACCAAGGGACATATTGCTACAAGGTAATGCCCTTCGGGCTCAAAAACGCAGGGGCCACGTACCAAAGATTGGTTACCAAAATGTTCAAAGAGCAGCTCGGTAAGACCATAGAAGTCTATATCGACGATATGCTGGTGAAGTCAACTAAGAAAGAAGACCATGTCTACCATCTGAAGCAAGCATTCGAGATATTGAAATGATACGGGATGAAGCTGAACCCCCAAAAATGCACCTTCGGCCTAGCCTCAAGAAAGTTCTTAGGATCTCTCATTTCACAATGAAGCATCAAGGTCAACCCAGATCTGATCAAGGTGATTGACGCGATATCTAAGATTTTGAACAGCAAAAAACAGGTACAAAAGCTAGCAGGGCGAATAGCCACCCTATCCAGGTTCATCTCACGATCCTTCGACAGGTGACGTAAATTTTTCAATGTGTTGAGAAAGGACAATGGGTTACAGTGGAACGAAGAATGCTCGAAGCCTTCAGAAAATTGAAAGCATACCTATCTTCTCTACCACTGCTTGTCAACGCAAGCCCAGGCGAGCCCCTGCTGGTGTATTTGGCCGTATTAGAGGTCGCCGTCAGTGCAGACTCGCCACGCAATATCACTCCACTGCCAATGGCCAATCAGAGTCTTCCAACAAAACAATACTGAACATACTGAAAAAGACACTTGAGGAAGCCAAAGGGCTATGGCCCGAGCTACTACTAGAAGTGTTGTGGGAACACCGGACCACACCCAAATCTAGCACAGGAGAAACACAGTAGTCACTGGTATACGGAACCGACATGATCATACCAGTCATCGTCGGCGAATCAAGCTTGAGGTATTCACATAACAATGGAGCAGAGAACGATATAAACAGACTTCAAGACCTCGATGAGGCCGGGGAAATAAGAGAAATGGCCCACATAATAATGGTGGCTCAGAAACAACAGGTCAAAAGATACTACAACAAGAGAGCCAAAATAAGACCACTCAAAGTGGGAGACTATATCCTTAAAGCCAAAACATTGGCACCAAAAGAACCAAGCGAAGGAAAACTGGGCGCCAACTGGGATGGACCCTACAAAATCACAGCAGCAGCAAGTAATGGAGCATTCCAATTAGAAACGATGGAAGGAAAAGCGCTCCAAAATAATTGGAACATCACCCACCTCAAGTATTTCCATTTGTGACAGGTGTCTCCCGAGTCGTGCTCTTTTTCCCTTACCTGAGTTTTGTCCCCATTGGTCTTCCTAGGGGAGGTTTTTAACGTGCCAATAGAGGGGACACCTGGAGATATTCGCGAAACAAGTTTATCATACCAGCCACTCCATACACTCTCCGGACTGACATGATAAAGGGACTAGACTAGCATAATCTCCAATGTGTAAACGGCTAAGGCCATCTCCAATGTGTGAACGGCTAAGGACATCTCCAATATGTAAACGGCTAAGGCCATCTCCAACATAAAAAAAGCTAAGGCCATTGTCGTCAATAAGTCGACCCATCTCGACTACGACAAGCATGTAATTCAACGATAGTCGAAGTTACGTACATGGCTAAGGCCATCGATAGTATTATAGCTAAATCCATTATCGTTAATAAGTCAATCCAGCTCGACTACGACAAGCAAGTAATTCGACGACAGTCGAAGTTACGTACATGTCTAAGGCCATCAACAGTATTATGGCTAAGGCCATTGTCGTCAATAAGTCGACCCAGCTCCACTATCACAAGCAAGTAATTCGACGATAGTCAAAGTTACGTACATGTCTAAGGCCATCATCGTCAATAAGTTGACCCAGCTCAACTACGACAAGCAAGTAATTTAACGACAATCAAAGTTACGTACGTGGCTAAGTCCATCGGCACTATTATGGCTAAGGCCATTGTCATCAATAAGTCGCCCAGCTCTACTATGACAAGAAAGTAATTCGACGACTGTCGAAGTTACCTACATGTCTAAGGCCATCAACAGTATTATTTCTAAGGCCATTGTCTTCAATAAGTCGATCTATCTCGACTACGACAAGCAAGTAACTTGACGATAGTCGAAGTTACGTACATGGCTAAGGCCATTGTCGACAATAAGTCGACCCATCTCGACTACGACAAGCAAGTAATTTGACGACAGTTGAAGTTACGTACATGGCTAAGGCCATCGATAGTAGTATGGCTAAGGCCATTGTCGTCAATAAGTCGACCCATCTTGACTGCGACAAGCAAGTAATTTGACAACAGTCAAAGTTACGTACATGGCTAAGGCCACTATCGTCAATAAGTCAACCCAGCTCGACTACGACAAGCAAGTAATTCGATGACAGTTGAAGTTACGTACATGGCTAAGGCCATTGACAGTATTATGGCTAAGGCCATTATCGTCAATAAGTTGACCCATCTCGACTACGACAAGAAAGTAATTCGACTACAGTCGAAGTTATGTACATGGCTAAGGTCATCGACAGTATTATGGCTAAGGCCATTATTGTCAATAAGTCGATCGATCTTGACTACGACAAGAAAGTAATTTAACGACAGTCGAAGTTAAGTACATGGCTAAGGTCATCGACAATATTATGGCTAAGGCCATTTTCATCGATAAGTCAACCCAGCTCGATTACGACAAGCAAGTTATTCGACGACAGTCGAAGTTACATATATGGCTAAGGCCATCGACAGTATTCTGGCTAAGGCCTTCGTCATCAAGAAGTTGACCCAGCTCGACTACGACAAGCAAGTAATTCGACGACAGTCAAAGTTACGTACATGGCTGAGGCCATCGAAACTATTTTGGCCAAGGCCACTATCGTCGATCATCGACCTAGTTCGACTACGACAAGTAAGCAATTCAACAACAATCGAAGTCACACATACGGCCAAGGCCATCGCCGTCAACCGTCGACCTAGCTCGACCACGACAAGTAAGTAATTCGAAGACGGTCATAATTACATATATGGCAAAGGCCATCAACCTCATTTTGGCTAAGTCCACCAACATTAAAACGTCGACCTTCCTCGACCATGAAGGACAACACTTCGACAACAGTCGAAGCTACATCCCACAAGCTAAGTCCATCGCCAACCTTGTTCGACTACGACGAAGGGCACTTAAACAACAATTGAGTAATGCCATTATTAGCTAAAGCCACAACTATTTAGAATCGAAGCTTCATCCTATCAGCGGATAACACACACAATGTTCAAAAAACACATTGAAAATCCTACAAATAAGCGAGCACCCCTCTACGGAGATGAGGAACCAAAAATAAAAGATACAAAAGGAAAGGAATGGCAGCAAAAGTACGACTTTCATTATCATCCGAAAATGCATGTACGTCCGACCTTACAAAAGGTCCCCATTACATTCCAACAAAAAATATATACAAGTTCTAAGGTACTTCGCTGCTTCGCCCGTCACCCCCTGCGTGATCGTCATTCTGCTCATTGTCCCCCGCCTGACTGCCATCTTATCCATCACCACCCGGGGTTTGTAAGTTGCAGAGATCCAAGAGCCCGATTCGCGGGCAATGCGAGCTACGCGTGGTTGCTCCTGAACCTCTACCTCAGTGGCTCGACCTGCAGCCAAGTACTCCTCGAGTACGACTAATCTGGCATCGGCTTATACCTACATCTCATGCGCCTCACGATGTGCACCCTCATCAGACCTTGGCAGAGGAGTCCACTTAAGGACTTCAATCTCAGCCGCCCTCGTATTGAGTTTCGCGGTCAAGGCAGCGACCCTGCTCTGTAATTCAGCATCCTGTGTCGTTACCCCGCAGCTAATGTCCAACTCATATTCCTTTGATTGAAGAAGAGTCTCTAGCTAAATGTTCCGAGCCAAAGCGGCCATCAGCTTCTCATCGGCCTCCTCAAGCTCATCCACCCTCCGTTCAGTTGATTCTCTGATTGTTTAAGGCCCTCGCGAAACACTCGAAACTCTGGGTCCTGTTTAAGAATATCCGCCAACGCTTGGTGCTTGGCACAACCCCGTTGGTACTTCTTCGCCATTTTGTTGAAGGTGGTCACCTTCATTTGCACACACCGCCTCCTCTTCACCTCTAAAATGAGAGTCTAAAAAGGAAAGGAAAAAGAGGAAAGACATGTCAGTTCGCATCAAATTCGCCCTCACGACCCAGAAAGAAAAGCTGAAAGCTACCTGCAAGGCTGCGTCAACGACCCTCCAAGATAGATCCCTGTCACTAACACCCTTCAGCATTTCACGCTCAGCAGCCGCACATAACAGGGTCATATCCGTTGCGGCTTGCTCGCTATTCTCTAGCAAATTATACCCTCCCGGTATCATGGTTCGATCGTAGGACCTACCCACCATCATCCCCACGTGGGCTGGATCCCTCGTTAACCTATCTACATCTCCAAGGGCAGCCTCAGGGCCGCCCTCTCAGCATCATCACCCACTTCTCCAATATCGGCCGATGAACTGCCCTCCGCAACATGGGCTGGGCTGGCATCGACGGCGGCTCTCCTTTGAGGAACCAACCTCCCCGAACGGATAGTATCGGCCATGAAAACATGAATTTGCCATTAACGAGGCTCATTGACCCTCTCATCTTCAGTTGCTATCCCCTAACCTATTATCAACCGCCATCTCTTTCTCTCTGGCGGCTCCTCACCTTCTGAAGTCTCCTCCACAGGCTACATGGACGGTACCGAAGGAGTTGCTTCACTTGCGGACACTGCCACAGTCGTAACCTCTTGCTGAGGAACCATGGTAACGCCGTCACTGAACGAGGCGCACAGTATGTCTTCACCATCAGAATCAGTCTCTGCCCTAGGCGAGGTAACAATGGCATTCTTCTTATTGGGGGCGCTCCAAACTGCCAACACGAGTAAGCCAGGTGACAAAACCTAAGGGAGCTTTCAAACCAAAGCCGAAGAATTGCCTAACGGGTCGTACTATTGACGAAATGCGGCCCAGGTACAGCACTCCTCTATATAAGGTATCAACTTTTTCACCCATGATTTAATATTGTCAATGAATTGGGTGGAGAAGCCTTCACAACAAAAAAATGAGAAGTAACAGTGGTTGAATGGTCAAGACAACATATAATCATGAATTCCAGACAAAAAGGTACTTACATTTTGAGTTCCACCTTTCGGGGGACCCATTAGTGTTCGACACCAGGTGCTCCATTCCGATGTAAAAGTACCTGCACCAGTCGTCAGACTTAACTACCAAGCCCTTCGTACCACAGCTCTTCAATTGTAACATGGTACCCTTGAGGTAACCAGTGTTGAATAATTGTAAAAGATGATGAACTGAGATTTCGCACTCAGCCTTGGCCGCGTACGTGGTTAGAATCCTGCACACCTTCAAGGTGTAAGGAGTAAGCTGAGCCGGACATACGTGGAAAAAGCCGCAGAGCTCCTCCAATAGAGGATAAATCAGGAGACAATAACCGATCAAAAACGAATACTCATAAAATGTGCAGTATCCAGGGCTATGCACATTGGCATAATCCATTCCAACCGGAGCCATTTTCATATGGCCCGGAACATTGTGCGTCACTCGAAGATTGTCTAAATGGGAATGCAATAATTCACTAAGCTCTCAAGAAAGAGTTGGGCTTTTCATTTGAAAATATTTTCAAATGTGCATTTCTTTTGGAAGCACATTGTCCCCTGTAAGGGGAACGAGGGTCTCTTCTACTTCTTCCTCATCGTCGCCGGAGGAGGGTGGAACCCTAGATGGGGTAGTGTCCTTGGTCTTTTTACTACCTTCGCGACGTTTTTGCCATGTTGTTCTGTTTAAGAAATAAGGTACTAACGACGAGAAATACGACTTCAAAGCAGTGGAAGAGTCTCACACGAAATAACGGTTACAAGAGAGGAAGAAAAAGAAGGAAACCGAAAAATATTTTCCAAAGGTTTGAAAGATGAATTAAACCTTTCCCCTATTTATAGGATAAGGTTGCGCGAAAATCGAAAAGGAATGATTCAAAATGGCCTCGGGAAAGCAAACATCAAATCACCTCCTGAACTGCCTCTGGAATAAGTGTAATAATAATGCATGCGGGCGATGACGTTATTCTGAAAAGGAAACCATGCGTCAACGGCTTAACAACGTCATACATTTCACCTCGTTCCTGCTGCCGCCCAAGTGTAAGGTCAAATTCTCCAAAGACGAGGTTTGGAGTTCCGTCCATTGATGACGCCAACTGAATGCGTCTCCAACGAACGGAGGAACTGACTGTATAGGGTCAAATTTGATCCTAAATGTCTTTATGTTGATGGGTACGTCCAGTAAGGGTACGTCGACTAAAGAAAGGGTATGACTTAGGCACAGGGACAGAAGCAACGTCGTCTAAAATCCGGCGTCCTCGCTAACAAGACGCTATTTACTTCTGTACTTTTTTTATTATTTCGAGGAAGGTCTCTTACTATATAAAGGAGACCTTCACATTATAAAAGGCATCATGATTATTTTCGAATAATACAACTTTCTGACTCTCTCTCTATCTCTATCTCTATCTCTATCTCTAACGAATACTATCTCTCAAGTTGATATTATCTTTTTATATTATCAGATCTACAATAACAACTTTGTTTTTCATCTCTAGGTCTTATTATATTTGATTACGATTTACCTTCATTTATTTTTGATTGTTTTTTATCTTACAAAGTATATTAATATCTTTTGAGCCAAATAGAAATGCTCCAAAGTTCTGCTCATTTCTCAATTATTGCGGAGAGAGATCCATCTTATACTCCCTCAATTGTCTTTTACTTGTCTACTATTAACTTTACACACTCCTTAAGAAATACTCCCTTCGATCCAAAATAATGACCAATTTATTTTTGGCATGTCCATTAACAAAAAAATTTAAATTCTATATAAAAATACATAGCACGACTAAACTACCCTTAATTAAATATTTAATGTGAGGAATAAGAAAACTTTTTAGGGATATATAAATAAGGGTAATTTTGTAAAAAAAAAATTGAATTCTTTCTTGATTATATAAATGGACACTTATTTTGGAACATAATAAAAAATAAATTTGTCACTTATTATGGATCAAAGAGAGTGAAATAAAATGATACCCATATTAATTAATATATTATCTTAATGAATTTAAAAAATAATTTGAAATAAATAATTAATACTACCACCAAAATAGAAAAACTAAATTATTTTTCTCTGCGAAAAGTGCCACGGCTGAAAGTGAATGGAGGGCTACTCCCTCTGTGTACCACGACTCATTTATAGAAGGACAATTCAAACGGATTTTGAAGTAAAACGAAACACGATATTTTATTTTTTTTCTTGAAAGCACAATCTAAACCTTAATGGATTATTTTACGAAAAAAATACCAGTATATTAGTTCCAAGCTTTTCCGTAGCAAAATAACTGAATTTAATTAATTTAAGAATATTAGTTAAGGCATTATCAATCAAAAGCTAAACATGATGAATATTTGCCCAAATTAAAGTTGAATAAGATGTTTGGAAGACGAGAAACAAGAACGTTAAATCATTAATTGAGAGATTAGCAGAGAAAGTAAAAGGGAATTGCTAAATTCAGCAAAACAAGACATCCAACAATAAATAATAGATGAAAGGCATTAATACAAGTATTTATCGTGCTTAAAATGGCTGCGGGAAACAGTGAAGTCATGATCAAATAATTAAGCACAACCAGCGACAGAGCTGAACACAAACCCTAGATAGTTCAGTACATCCCCCCAACTCCATGAATCTATGCTTTTAATGCAATTTCTCGTGAAAGAGCTTCTAATTAATTGAATTGGCCAAATTAGTTGTCGGCTTTTAAAATTTAGATACTATTCAATACTAGTATATAATAAGTACTACTCCCTTCGGTCCAAAATAAGTGATTTTTTGAATGTTTTCACATAAATTAAGAAATTCACCTTTTAGCATTAATTAGCAATTGAATTGACCATATTAATATTTATTATCTCACATAGCACTCCTAACACATATTCTAACACTATTTACTTCATGGATAATGTAGGAAAAAATAATTAATTCATTCTTGAAATCTGAAAAAGTCACTTATTTTGGACAAAAAAAAAGGTCAAAAAATCACTTATTTTGAATCGGAGGGAGTAGAAGTTAATTAGTATAATTTTTCTCATATTGATACGATAAAAATATTCATTTTAAACTATTGGTTAAAATTTAATACAGTTTGACTCTTGCAAAGTGAAACATGACAACTAATATGAGAAAGAGGCAATAGTGGTTACCTTTTTAGTGTTTGGATTAATTTGCCCTTGTATCAATTATTTCACTAAATACCCGTTACTTCCCCTCAACACATGCATGAGTGAATTCTATTAGAATTTAAACTTTGATCACTTACGAATTTTGTTCGTTTTATTGACAGCTAGGCCACATTTTGAGTGCTGTAAAAATAGAGATTACTTATATTCATTGTTCAGTAATATATTGCAATAAAAAAGTTTATTGAATATTCTTATTATTTATTTTCGCATAAAGATGATTACTTAATTCATTGTTCGGTAATCCAAAGCTTTGAATTTCTTTTTTATGAATACACAATTTTCAATCAAAGAAGCAATTAGACGATTTCGTTTTTTTTTTTCCCTTTTCTTGTAGTCGGTCGAAATGCTGTTTCATTTTGTTCGACTCATGTCAGCTCAGGATGTTTAATACACACTATTATTATCTATGGGGCGAAGCTATATTGATTATCGTTCGACGAAAAATTATACTATGTATAAGATAAAATATTATTTGATGTTGATTAACAATAGATTTTAAATGCCCTGGTATAGCCCACTGATAAAGAGTGTTCAAAATTTAAATTCTGGCTTCGCCACGAATTATCTACTGAGAAAGTCAAATTTTTGCAGTACTATTATGACGAAAATGTGATTTAGCATTAGGGACATTATCTCTCAGGTTTGTGTAAATGAAAAACAGGACAACAATATAAAAAATGTATTTAAAAAAATGCCAAAATGTATATATAAAATAGAAAGTATATTTTAGGAAACATATGACGTTCCATTACACATCACTACTAACATGCAAATAGAGCTGCGGACTTACATGCTTACCCTATTCTTTTTGGGATGCTTTTGCAGCCGCTTCAGCCTCCATTGTCTTTTTCACTTTTACCATCACACCACTTCATAACAAAAAGTAAAACAAAAGGACACTAAAGTAGAAAAAAGAAAAAACAATTCCCCATAAAGTTGACAAAGAAGGTAAAAAAGAAGATACTACTTCCCCCTCGGACTTCAAAATTTCCCAGTAAAAAAGAGAAACACTGAAGCCTAGGAAAAATCATAGGTAGGAATTTTTTTTCTTAAAGTTTTGTGGTATAATTTGTAAGTAATTCTGCTCGTTGTTTTCGGGTCGGGTTAGTGATAGTAAATTTGGATCTAGACCCGAAAATTCTTGCCCTCAAAGGTTTGTCCGAACTGCCAATTAGGTTGTGCCACGTTGTTAGAGGTGACACTGCGATGGTCACTGGCTTTAACCCTAATAGACAAGGCCTGGCCCACAAGAACAGCATTGGTTTGCCAATTTTGCCCCCAGTTTCGGCTCATTGCTATCCACTGTGTGTTTGTACCTTTAATAAGAACCTTCTGGATGTCCCCTGCACCCGCCACGTTTGTCACCAATAGCAAATTGAAGTAACGGAACCCGTTTATTGTGAATCGGATCCCTCCTGCTTTTCTGCATGGTACTCTGAAAGTTTTAAAAAAATAAAAAACAATTAGCAATAAGCATCAAAAGTGTGATAGAATGATAATAAACGATTAGTTATAAATTTCAAAAAAAGGCACAATTATTAAACGCCCAAAATACTAACTTGATTATTAATGAAGTGCGTTAAAAATCATAAAAATATCAAGTTTAAAAATATTATTTTAAAAAAATAATTATAACAAATAAAACTAAAGCAAAAAAAAAAATTGTTACTAGTAAAACACTAGGCTGACCGGTAGTTCAGGTAAGTGGGTCCCAGTGAATAGGTGCATGGATGGTGGGGCCAACAAGCGCGTGGGATAACGTGAGCCATGTTTCGAATCCCTGAATTCGAAGCAAGGAACAAATCCCAATTTCCTTAGATTTACAGTTAGGAATGAGACAATTCCCTTGTTACCCTCAAAATCACCTTAAAACTGCAACTTTAACATTCCCTTACTTGCGCGGTGTACGAAAACGCGTGTTTCTTTGTTGGTCCATATTTACCTCTTGGTAGGGGACCAAACCCTAATTCAATAATTATAGTGATAATAAAACTACCCTCAATATCTTAGAGAATTATTGGCTAGTTAAATGCAAACCTACAATTGCTGTTGGTGCCCCAAATGGAATCACATATTTATGTTGCACGAATTTTTTGAAAATATTATTATAGGATCCTTCGTAAATGCATTATTTTGAAAGATCCAACAAACTCAAAAAATAGTTTTAGAAAGTCCGAACAGCATATCATAAAATAAAATACTCCATCACACTCCACGGATCAATTACAATTTATATGCTATTATTCTTTTATTAGTTCAATTTAATAAGAATTAGCATAATTTTATAGTTAACAATAATTTAATTTTTTATTTAATAATTAACACAAAGCTTTCATACCCATACAAAAATCTTCTATTATGTACTCATATTTAATGCCATAAATCTCAAAACTTATAGCTACACAAATTTTACATAAAATATTTAAGATTATAAATTTCAAAAGTACTTTTTCGAAGTTCTATGTTGAGTTATATCCAAAAATAATAAATACTTATTTACATGAGTAATAGTAATTAAGAAGCTAATAGAAACTTGTCATACTAAAATTGGAATTATAACTTGAAATGGGAACAATATTATGTTAGTTATAATTCAACATACTCTCTAGGCTAGCATTGAATAACAATATGGTCAAAAATTGCGTAAAAACAGTTGCAGTTTCTGCCCACAAAATAAAATTTAATACTCTTATTATTGGCCGCTATCCCCATTAATTTCCCATCCCACAATTTTCGCAACACATCAAATCTTTTCCCATAAGGAAAAAATAATCGTTTTCCATACCGAATTCTGAAATGTCAAAAATATCCCTCATAAAAGAGGCAAGCATTTTTATGCAAGACAAAAAGGACATTACATATTGGTGCAAACCACGAAAGCAGTTAGGCGAATCAAATCCAAAAAGGAGACGAATAACGTAAAGAGCATTAAACAAGTAGCAACAGAAAGCGAATGGAATGTGTATCGGAAAACTTACCGACGGTAACTGACGGGGACAATTCCGGCACGGTACTGACCAATTTTGAGAAACATAGGCATAGCTAAGTCAAAATGAGGACGAGGTGGGTTACACCACCCACCGTCGTCGTTCGGCAAAGCGAAATTTGGTGGGCAAAAGTTTGTAGCCGTGACGAAAATCGACGGGTCACCGGGCAGGCACCATTTTCCATCGTCAACACACTTAATTTCAAAGCAGGCTCCACAGCTTAACCCATTGTTGAATAAGACTGTGCTTAGTGCTGCATTGTTCACTCCGTACCCTTGGCTATACAAATTCCCATATCCACAAGCTCCACCTGTCAAAAAATTTGAAGCATTCGCCCATAAGTTAAAAATAAACACCTAATTAAATGTCGATAATGTGCAGAGAGAGAGAATATATAGTAAATACCCATAGTGCCAGAGGCGTCGGAGCCACCATAGAAGGTGGCATGGGCGCCTTGCCAGGGGCCGCCGGTGTAAACACCGGGGATTTTTGCATTGACGGCGGTAAGAAAACAGAGAAGAGCAGTAGTAATGCAGAGTATCTTAATAACAGCCATTTTCTCACACACACTGCTCTTTAGTATAAAGTGTTTCAGTGTGTGAACAAGCGAAAGGGGAGAGGGAAATAGAAAAGGAAAAGGGATTTTGGAGGTGAATGAAGAGCAGGAGGGAAGTGAGGGGTACTTATTGAGCGGAAAGGGGTCTAAACGCTTAGAAGGAAAGTCACAAGGGCAGGGCCTGTAATTAATGCTCTGTTCTATTTTTATTTTTATTTTTATTTGATGGTTTTTACAATAACGAAATTTTGTTACAAGTAGACATGTGAGTTGCACGTACCATGTGAAATAATGCAGTTCTAATGATTTATGCTTAAGTTTATGGCAAAAACTTGAAGATTATATTGAAGAACCGTGAGATTCTTTGATTGTGCGCTTAGTAGAATTCTTTACCGTTAAGATTGTGAGGGGATAAATAAAATTCCTTTATTTTACATGATAAGTTAATAATTATAATGCCAAACTGTTTTTTCTTTCATTACGTCGTTTCATATTTTATGAATATCTTAATCAATTAAGTTGTGATTTAGATTGTTTATAAATAAATAAATATTTGTACTTGCGAATTATATTTAAGGAATCACGTTGTTTGATATTACAACAAAAGTATCTATGCTTTGATTCTCGAATTTAGGGTCTTATCATTATTTTTGGAATGGAGAAACAGGATGATCAATGAAATGGTTTACTAAATTCTTACTCCCTTTTGTTGCGTGGCTATGAGCAAGTTGCTTCTGATATTTTGCATATGATAATAAATTAGATGACACCTCAAGTAAAACAAGTACTAGCAACTTGCTATAGTAAAATTAGGGCCAAAATCTAAGATACGCTCTTAAACTTGGTATTTTTTGTAAATTAAATATATAAATTTTCAAGGTGACCAAATAGATACTTTTGTAATTTTCAAACCCCTCTTTATGTTTAGTGTGAGGTCCAAACGCCACACACATGTCTACTTTCAGTTTTTTTCAAATTTTTAAAGAATTTTTTTTGTGTATAAATTGAGTTTTAAATAAAAAATTAGAAAAAATTTTGCTCAACATAATACTTTTGTTTTTTAAAAATTGAAAAATTTATCTTCAACAAAATATTTTAGTTTTTGAAAAACAAAAAACAAATTGTTTTTTAATATAATATTTTCATTTTTTATATGCTTACAAAATTATTTTTGAAAACATGCCAATAACCCACCGGGTGATAGTAAATACTTTCTATTGTTGAAAATTATTTTTTTTCTATACGAAAATTTAAATACTAAAATTCAATAAATAATTTATATGCTTACATGATGTTAATCAAATTCTAATGGGACATTTATGAACAAACATTGAAATTCCAAAATCATACCAAACTAAAGTGGTAATACAATGATCCAAACAGAAAAACAGAATATTTTCGTTTATTGAAATACTTAATATAAAATAAGAAAATATTATATTTTGGCCTTTATAAAAATGAAAATATTCTATTAAAAAATAAAGATATTTTTTTTCTATTTTTCAAAAAATAAAATATTTTGTTGAAGATAAATTTTTCTGTTTTTAAAAAACAAAAGTATTTTGTTAAACAATTATATTTTTTTAATTTAAAACTCAGTTTATGGGGCCGATACGCGAAGGATCAAATCATAGAGATAGCGGATCTTAAGAGGCGGAAGAAAAGGAACTTCGGCGAGCCAGAGATCGCGGAGTCCACGACTGTGTCGGGAAATTTGAGGCTGTTCGATGGCCAAACTCCCAGCATCAATGATTATCTTTGCACTGGCCAATTCCAACACAGATTTTGAATACAAAAAAATCAGTTTTTTTATAAAAAAAAATAAAAATTTGAAAAATTTGAAAGTAGACATATATGTGGTGTTTGGACCTCACATGCCAAGTCTAAACATAGAGAGGGGTTTGAAAATTACATATTGGCCTAATTTAAGTGTCTATCTGATCACCTTGAAAGTTTATATGTTTAGTTTACAAAACGTGCCAAGTTTAAGGGCCTATCCAAGATTTATATACCATGATATCTTTGACGGACACTTAATGGCATTAGTTAATAATGTACAATGATTTTTGATTTGGTAAAAGAATTGCGAGAGATTTACCTTCCTTTTCGAGCTTAGAATAATAGCGATACCTTATTGTGACGACCCAAAGGGTCATCACCTGTTTTCTCATCTATTCCATGCTTTCAAGCCTTGAAAACCTCAATATTTAGTCATCTCGATTTGCGTGTGCAGTCTGGGCATGTAGACGAAAAGCTTAAATATCGAACTCTGTAAAAAATGCTAAAATTTGGTATTAAAATAAATAGATTTGATTTTGGTCAATATTTTAGGTAAACAGATCCGGACCCGTAATTTAACGGTTCGGATGGTCCATAGGAAAATAAGGGACTTGGGCGTATGCTCGGAATCGAATTCCGAGGTCCCTAGCATGAGAAATGAGTTTTTGAGTAAAATTATTCTAAAATTATTAAGGAAAATGGATTATTGATTAGAATGTGTTGGTAACGGGTCCGTATTTTGGTTTCGGCGCTTGGTACAGGTCTTATATGTAGTTTAAGATATTTCGGTGAAATTTGTTGAAATTGGACGTTGTTTGACGTGTTTCAGACTTATAAATCTAAATTTGAACGTTTATGGAGTTTGAAGAAAAACTAGTGATTTTGAGGTTTGATTCATTGTTTTCAACGTTATTTTGGGGATTTGATCGCACAGTTAAGTTCGTGGGATGTTTTTGGGTTAGTTTATGTGTTTGGTTAGGAGACCCGAGGGCTCGGGTGTGATTCGGAAGTATTTCGGGAAGGTTGTAGCCTTAGAAATGTTGCAGAAACTGTTGTCTGATGGTGTCCAGACGTTTGTTCTATGCGATTACATAGGTATGTATGCGATCGCGTAGTGTAAATCTTTAGGAGATACAGTTTGTTCTATGCGATCGCATTGTTCCTTCAGCGATCGCATAGTGTTTGAGAAGCCCTATATTTTCGTCTATGTGATCGCATAGTCATGTTCGCGATCGCGGTGCTCAGCCAGTTCCTTTTATGCGATCGCAGTGCTCCATTTGCGATCGCAGTGAACATTGTCCCCTTCCTCTATGCGATCGCATTCCTTTCTTCGCGATTGCATAGTCCATTTTCCTAGCTAAATTTTTTTTAAAATTTCAGCAACAGTTGCATATGGGATTTTACACAAAAACACACGAGCTCCTTCTTCTCCAAGGTCCTTAGGCATCCATTGAATATACCTTTCACCAAAACCTCCTGGGTTAGTAAATTTCTACTCGTTTTCTTCATTTACCATCAATATTTAATGAATTCCTAAGACTAAAATATGTAATTTATTGTAGAACATTGGGGATTGGGTAGAGTTAGCGCTTTTTATTTTTTCTTGATATAGACCTTGTTTTTGGGTCATGAAAATAAATTATATATTCAGGCTCGTAGATGAATGGGTAATATAAATATGGTCTGAACCTCGTATCTTGACCAGGCGGGTCCGGGGTCAATTTTTGGAATTTTGGGGAAAAAGCTCAGAAATCTATAATTAGGCCTTGGGTTTGATTGGTTTAGCATATATCGATACTATGAAGTCATTATTGTATAGATTTGATTGAGTTAGAGCTAAATTCAATAGGGAAAGCGGTTGTTGTGGATTGATTTGGCCGTGGAAGTTGAGGTAAGTGTTTGGTCTAACCTTAGCTTGAAGGAATAGGTGTTGAGTGTTATTTTCTACTTGCTAATTGTCGAGTACGATGTATAGGCATGGTGGCGAGTATCTATACATTAGTGTCTGGCATGACCGTGAGTCCTTATATTGCGATTATTGTAATTTTGTTGTAACTTCCATTCTTATTTGATTATTTCTATATGTTGTAAAGAGCATGTGAAAGAGATTGTGATCATTAAACTCCGAGAAGCATTGGCTCGAGTTGTAATATGAGTGCAGAAGGTATATGAGATAATCAAATTCTTTGGAGCATTGACTCAAGTGATAAAGTGAATTAAAGTAAGAAATGAAAGAAAGAGAAAGAGTTATCGATTTATTCGCTTGCCGGTATATTTTATTGTTTTGTTATTTTATTGATATCGTTCCCTTGCTGGGATATTGAAGTTGTTTATATTGTTCCCTTGCCGGGATTTAATTATTTAATTGCATTCCCTTGCTGGAATTTTTATCTTTAATTCTTACTTCCTTGTCCCTTATTTGTGATTGTTTTTTGGGTGAGGAAGAGTGATAAACAATGAAGGGTGATGTCGTGTATTGTTTGATATTGTGAGGAAAGAGAGTAAAGCACGAAGGGTGATCTCGTGTCGTATGATGTACCATTCCGTACTGATATTCTTTGATTATATTGTGAGGAAAGAGAGTAAAAGCACGAAGGGTGATGTCGTGCACATGATTATTGATACGATTGATTTGGTGAGGACGAGAGTAAAATCACGAAATGTGATGTCGTGCAAGTTGTGATTTCTGGTTCTTATTGATACTCTGATTTTAGCTACTTCTATCTTTATTTGATATTTCCTATTTGAAACTGTTATCTCCCCCACAACATGTTTCCCCTTCCCTTTATTGATTGTTTACCTCCTGTACTTCTTTCGATGTATATATTTGAACTGCATAGTTGTATCTAGTAGTCTGGTCCTAGCCTCGTCACTACTTCGTCGAGGTTAGTCTAGGCACTTACCAGCACATAGGGTTGGTTGTGCTGATGCTATACTCTGTGCTATTTTTGCACAGATCTAGGTTTTGGACCACAGCAGTAGTAGCGTGGGAGCAAGCCTTCAGTCAGCGAGGCACTATGGTAGCCTTACAGGCGTCCGCAGGCTCGGCGTCTCCTCTATCCTCTACTTTATAAAGTTATCTCACTGTATTCGAGACAACAGACGTATTTCTTTGAGATATTGTATTTAGTATTCTTAGATGTTCGTGAGTATTGTGACACAAGTCTTGCATAGAAGCTTATGTTGAAAGATTTTGCATTTATATTCGGTTTTTCTTAAATTAAAGACTTCCGCTTATTTCGTTAAATCCGTTGCTTTTATATTTTTGTTGTTAATGTTTAAAAGGACTAGTGTTGTTAATGAAAAAGAAATTATGTTAGCTTGCCTAGCTCCCAATCCATCACGACTCCCGAGGGTGGGGAAATCCTGGTCGTGACAAGTTGGTATCGGAGCACAAGGTTTTATAGGTCTCAAAACTCATAGAAAAACTTAGTATAGTTTGAGGGATCGATACGGTGATGTCTGTATTTATCCCCCAGAGGCTACAAAGTTAGGAAAATTTCAGATTTGTTCTTTCTTGTCGTGCGGTTTAGTCTCCCAAATACTAATTGCCTTTCTACTCTGTTCTTTCGTAGATGGCGAGAACGCGCACTTTCTCATCTACTGATCAGCAGCCCGAGCCCCTAACAGCAGCTCCCGCCAGGGTTAGAGGGCGAGGCTGAGTCCATACTAGAGGTCGAGGTAGGGCAGAGCTCAACCCCGAGCAGCAGCACCAGTGGCGGAGCCTCAGGTTGATTTTGAGGAGGAGGTTCCAACCCTAGCAGTTTTGGTGAGCCCTGCTCAGGTCCCAGATGGGTTTATTTTCGCCCCAGTTCTTCAGGACGCTCTGGTCAGATTGGTAAGACTTATGGAGAGTGTCACTCGACCAGGTTTTCTTCCAGTAGCACTAGCCACTTCTCAGGCTTGAGGAGGGGCTCAGACTCCTACTACATGCACTTCGGAGCATGTATCTCCCCAGGTTCAGGTTCTAGTGGTTCAGCCAGTTGTGGCAGTTCAACCGGGTATATTGGCTCAGGCCAAAGAAGGAGCAGTTATGTCCGTCGATGCTTTGTGGAGATTGGACAGGTTCACCAAGCTCTTCACTACTATATTCAGTGGTGCTTCTTCTGAGGATCCCTAGAATTATTTATACAGCTTCCACAAGTTTCTTCGGAACATGGGTATCATTGAGACCAATGGGGTCGATTTTGCCGCCTTTCGCCTATCTGGATCCGCCAAGACTTGGTGGAGAGATTATTGCTTAGCCAGACCAACGAGGCTGTTGTCTTTGACTTGGGAGCAGTTTTTAGAGTTTTTATGGAGACGTTTCTCCCCGTTACTCAGAGAGAGGCAGTTCGAGCGCCTCCTGCAGGCATGACGGTCACTCAGTATGAGACCAGGTTCATCGATCTAGCTCGCCATTCTCTTATCATACTCCCCATCCAGAGAGAGAAAGAGAGGGTGAGGAGGTTTATTGATGGTTTGATTCAACTGATTCGTTTCCAGATGACCAGGAAGACTAGTAGTGAGATCAGCTTTCCGGAGGCGGCCAATGTGGCCCGCCGATTTGAGATGGTTGTGTCACTGGGAGGAGGTCATGGGTCGGATAAGTGGCCTCGTCACTCAGGCATATTTAGTGGTACCTCGTTAGGAGGTAGAGATTCTTATGGTAGAGGCCATCCCCTAGGCCCTTTTAGTCAGCTCTCCAGGTTTCCCATGGTACTTCAGGTGGTCATGGTTCTTAACCGCATTATTCTTATCAGCAGCCTTACAGTATGCCACCAGCACCTATCGGTGCACCACTGCTTCAGAGTTTTTGAGGTGGTCTTAGGGTCGACATGGTCAGTCTCAGTTTCCTCAGCAGCCGAGGTCTTGCTACATATGTGGTAATCCTAGTCACATTGCTAGATTTTGCCCTCGAGCAAGAGGTAGTTCACAGCAGCAGGGTTCACGTGCCATGGTACAGGCACCATGTAATCCACAATCCGCCCATCCAACTAGCGGTGGGGGTAGAGGTGCTAGAGGTGGTGGTAGAGGTCAAAGAGGTGGAGCTCAGGCTGCCAGAGGTGGAGGCTAGCCAATAGTCGGCCGTCCTAGAGAGGCAGTTCGAGGTGGCGAGGCCCAGCCCTGATGTTATGCTCTTCCAGCCAGGAAAGTGGATGAGCATTCAGATGCAGTCATCAGAGGTACTTTCTGGTTTGTGATAGGGATGCTTCAGTGCTATTTGATCCAGGGTCTACGTATTCGTATGTGTCCTCTTATTTTGCACTATACCAGATCATGCCTAGTGATACTTTGAGTATTCCTGTTTATGTGTATACACCGGCGGGTGATTCTATCATGGTTGATCGAGTCCATCGTGCTTGTGTTGTTCTGGTTGGTGGTCTTGAGACCTGTGTTGACTTGTTGCGTTTAGACATGGTTGATTTCGACATTATACTGGGGATGGACTGGTTATCCGCGTATCATGCTATATTGGACTTACATCCCAAGACCTTGACCTTAACCTTACCAGATTTCCCGTTTGGAGTAGAGAGGGAGCCTAGGTCATACCACTTGTAGTGTCATATCGTATGTGAAGGCTCGGCGTATGGTCGAGAAGGGGTGCTTGGTTTATTTTGGCATATGTTCATAATATTAG
Organism: Nicotiana benthamiana; assembly: GCA_034376525.1. Taxonomy (NCBI): domain Eukaryota; kingdom Viridiplantae; phylum Streptophyta; class Magnoliopsida; order Solanales; family Solanaceae; genus Nicotiana; species Nicotiana benthamiana. Next base: position 28,166 of record JAXGFW010000150.1, read on the forward strand.
TGCAGAGGTCCCTTCTATTGATTCTGTACCCGTGGTTCAAGAATCTCCTGAGGTTTTCCCTTCTGAACTGCCAGGTATGCCGTCAGAAAGGGATATCGAATTTTGCATTAATATAGCTCTGGGCACTCAGCCCATTTCTATCCTGCCGTATCGCATGGCCCCGTCAGAGTTGAAAGAGTTAAAGGATCAGTTGCAGGATTTGCTTGAGAAGGATTTCATTAGGCCTAGCATTTCGCCTTGGGGTGCGCTGGTGTTATTTGTGAAGGAAGGATGGTTCGATGAGAATGTGCATAGATTACAAGCACTTCAACAAAGTTACAATCAATAATAAGTATCCACTGTCTAGGATTGACGATTTTTTCGACCAGCGTCAGGGTTCCAAGGTGTTTTCAAAGTTAGACTTGAGATCTGGCTACCACGAGTTGAGAATTAGGGCATCCGATGTCCCTAAGACAAATTTTCGTACTCGGTACAGGCATTACGAGTTCTTGGCCATATCATTTAGGTTGACCAATGCCCCGACATCATTAATGGAGTTGATGAACCGAGTGTTCGGGCATTATTTGGACTTGTTCACTATAGTCTTTATTGATGATATTCTGATCCACAACCAGAAGGAGCACGAGCAACATCTCAGAGTGGTTCTTCAGGATCTGATGGATAGTCAGTTATATGCTAATTTCTCAAAGTGTGAGTTCTGGTTAAATTTGGTTGCATTCCTGGGTCACGTCATATCAGCAGAGAGTATTCAGGTTGATCCGAAGAAGATTGAGGCAGTCAAGAACTGGCCTCGACCAGCATCGGCTACAAAGATTCGGAGTTTCTTGGGGTTAGCATGCTACTATCATCGGTTCGTGGAGAGGTTTTCATCCATTGCATCCCCGACGACCAAGTTGACCCAGAAGGGTGCCCAGTTCAGATGGTCGGATGAGTGTGAGGCAAGCCTTCAAAATCTCAACTCTAACTACTGCACCGGTGTTGGTTTTGCCCACAGGTTCAAGGACTTATGCAGTCTATTGGGATGCTTTCCATATTGGGCTTGGTGTAGTATTGATGCAGGATGATAGAGTCATTGCCTATGCTTCGAGGCAGCTGAAGATCCACGAGAAAAATTATCTGGTTCATGATCTAGAGTTGCAAGCCATTGTTCATGCATTGAAGATTTGGAGGCATTATCTGTACGCCGTGATGTGTGAGGTGTACACAAATCACAAGAGCCTTTAGTACTTGTTCAGAAAAAAGAGTTGAATTTGAGGCAGAGGACATAGTTGGAGTTGCTGAAAGATTATGATGTTACCCGGGAAAGGCCAATGTGTTGGCCGATACGTTGAGTAGGAAGTCAGCCAGTATGGGTAGTCTTGCTTATATTCCGGTCACCTAGAGACCGCTTTCTATCATGTTCAGGCCTTGGCCAATCGACTTGTGAGGTTGGATATTTCTGAGCCTAGTCGGGTGTTAGCTTGCACAGTCGCTCGTTCTTCATTATTGGAGCGTATCCGTGATAAGCATTTTAATGATCCCCATTTGTGTGTCCTTAGGTACACAGTGCAACGTGGAGGTGCCAAGCAGGTGACCTTAGATGATGATGGTGTTTTTAGATTGCAGGGACGAGTTTGTCTGCACAATGTTTATGGGATTCGGGAATTGATCTTTGCAGAGGCCCATAGTTCCCGGTATTCTATTCATCCGGTGTGCCACGAAGATGTATCAGGATCTGCGACAACATTATTGGTGGCATAGAATGAAGAAAGATATTGTTGCATATGTGGCTCGATGTTTGAACTATCAGCAGGTTAAGTATGAACATCAGAGACCTGATGGATTATTTCAGAGGATTGAGCTTCCCGAATAGAAGTGAGAGAGGATTGCCATGGATTTCGTTATTGGACTTCCATTGACCCGGAAGAAGTTCGATGCAGTTTGGATCATTGTTGATAGGCTGACCAAGTCAGTGCATTTCATTCATATTGCAGCCACTTATTCATCCGAGAGATTAGCTGAGGTCTATATCCGAGAGATTATTCACCTTCATGGTGTGCCAGTATCTATTATTCCGGACTGGGGTATGCAGTTTACCTCGCGTTTGTTGAAAGCAGTTCAGCGAGAGTTGGGCATTCAGGTGGAGTTGAGTACATCATTTCATCCCCAGACGGATGGTATGTCCGAGCGGACTATTCATATTTTAGAGGATATGCTCCAAGCATGTGTTATTGATTTTCGAGGCTCGTAGGACCATTTTTTTCCTTTAGTAGAGTTCGCTTACAACAACAGCTACCAGTCCAGCATTCAGATGGCTCCATATGAGGCGTTCTATGGTAGGAAGTTTCGATCTCCGGTTAAATGGTTTGAGCCGAGGGAGGCTTGGTTGTTGAGTACAGATTTAGTTCAGGAGGCCTTGGACAAGGTCAGTACAATTCAGGATAGGTTTCGTACAGCTCAATCCAGGCAAAATATTTATGCAGACCACAAGGTTCGATATGTGGCTTTCATGGTTGATGAGCGAGTATTGCTCCGAATGTCGCCAATGGAGGGCGTGATTAGATTTGGGAAGAAGGGCAAGCTTAGCCCTAGGTTCATTGGTCCGTTTGAGATTCTTGATCGAGTGGGAGAGGTGTCTTATAGACTTGCATCGCCGCCTAGTTTATCAGTCGTGCATCCAGTGTTTCATATGTCCATGCTTTGGAAATATCATGGTGATCAATCCTATGTATTAGATTCCAGCACTCTCTAGCTGGACAAGGATCTGTCTTATGAGGAGGAGTCGGTAGCTATTCTAAACCGGCACGTTCGTCCGTTGAGATCCAAGAATTTCCCTTCTGTCCGTGTTCAGTGGAGAGGTCACCCCCCTGAGGAATCGAGTTGGGAGTCCGAGTTCGTTATGCGGAACCATTATCCTCATCTTTTCCTCGACTCAAGTACTTTCTTCTTCTGCCCGTTCGAGGACGAACAGTTGTTTTAGAGGTGGAGAATGTGACGACCCAAAGGGTCATCAACTATTTTCTTATTCATCCCGTGCTTACAAAGCCTTGAAGTTCTCATTTTTAGTTTCCTTGATTTGCATGCGCAGTCTGGGTGCGTAGCCGGGAAGCTTAAATATGAAACTCTGTGAAAAAAACTAAAATTTGGTATTAAATGAATAGACTTGACTTTTGTAACATTTTGGGTAAACGGACCCGTACCCATGATTTGATGGTCCCCGAGAGTTCGTAGGAAAATGTGGGACCTGGGCGTATGCCCGAAATCAAATTTCGAGGTACCAAGCCCAAGAAATGAATTTTTAAGTAAAATTACTTTTCTAAAATTATTAAGGAAAATAGAACTGAAATTGATTAGCACGTGTTGGTGTAGGGCCCGTGCTTTGGTTCTGGCGCCCGGTACAGGTCTTATATGTGGTTTGAGATATTTCTCTGAATTTTGATTGAAATTGGACGTTGTTTGACGTGTTTCGAACTTCAAACTCTAAATTTGAAAGTTTATGAAGTTTTAAGAAAAACTAGTGATTTTGAGGTTTGATTCATTTTTTTTATGTTATTTTGGCGATTTGATTGCACGGCTAAGTTCGTAGGATGTTGTTGGGTTAGTTCATGTTGGATAGGAGCCTCGAGAGCTCGGGTGTGATTCGGATGTGTTTCGAAATGGTTGTAGCATTAGAAATGTTGCATAAATTGTTGTCTGCTAGTGTCCACTTGTTTGTTCTATGCGATCGCAAAGGTATGTCTGCGATCGCGTAGTCTAAATCTGCAGGGGGTCCAGTTTATTCTATGTGATTACATTGTTCCTTCCGCGATCGCATAGTATTAGCCTAAGAAGCCCTATATTTTTCCTCCATGCGATCACATAGCCCTATTCGTGATTGCGGTGCTCAGTCAGTTCCTTCTATGCGATCACATTGATCCTTTTGCGACCGCAGTGAACATTTTCCCTTCCTCTATGCGATTGCATTCCTTTCTTCGCGATCGCATAGGCCATTTTCGCCCAACTAAAATTTTAAAACTTCAGCAACAGTAGCATACGTGATTTTTCATAAAAACACACTAGCTCCTTCTACTCCAAGGTCCTTAGGTGTCCATTGAAGCTCCCTTTCACCAAAAACTCTTGGGTTAGTAAATTTCAACTCGTTTTCTTCATTTTCCATTAATATCTAATGAACTCGTAAACCTAAAACATGTAATTCAGGGTAGAAAAGTGGGAATTTGCATAGAGTTAGGGCTTATAGAATTTTCTTGATTTAGACCTCGTTTTGGGGTCGAATTTATAAATAAATTATATATTTAGGCTCATGGGTGAATGGGTGATATGAATTTGGCAAGAACCTCGTATTTTGACCAAGCGAGGTCCGGGGTCAGTTTTCGGAATTTTGAGAAGAAAGCTCGAAAATCTGTGATTAGGCATTGGGTTTGATTTCTTTAGCATATATTGATATTATGAAGTCATTATTGTATAGATTTGATTGAGTTGTAGCCGAATTCGAGAGGGAAAGTGGTTGTTGTGGATTGATTTGGTCGTAAAAGTTGAGGTAAGTGTTTGATCTAACCATAGCTTGAAGGAATAAGTGTTGGGTCTTATTTGCTACTTGCTAATTGTCGAGTACGATGTATAGGGATGGTGACGAGTATCTATACATTGGTATCTAGCATGACTGTGAGTTCTTATATTGCGATTATTCTAATTTTGTTGTAACTTCCATGCTTAATTTATGATTTCTATATTTTGTAAAGAGCATGTGAAAGAGATTTTGATCATTAAACTCCGAGGAGCATTGGCTCAAGTTGTAATACGAGTTGTGAAGGTATATGAGATAATTGGATTCTTTGGAACATTGGCTCAAGTGGTAAAGTGAATTATAAAGTAAGAAATGAAAGAAAGAGAAAGAGTTATCAATTTATTCCCAGCCGAGATGTTTTGTTGTTTTATTGATATAGTTCCCTTGCCGGAATATTGAAGTTGTTGATATTGTTCCCTTATCGGGATTTAACTGTTTAATTGCATTCACTTGCGGGGATTTCAATCATTAATTGTTACTTCCTCGTCTTATTTGTGATTGTTGTTTGGGTGATGAAGAGTGATAAAGCACGAAAGGTGATGCCGTGTATTGTTTGATATTCCGAGGAAAGAGAGTAAAGTACGAAGGGTGATGTCGTTCCGTACGATGTACCATTCCCTACTGATATTATTTGATTATATTGTGAGGAAAGAGAGTAAAGAATGAAGGGTGATGCCGTGCACATGATTATTGATACGATTGATTAGGTGAGGACGAGAGTAAAAGCACGAATGGTGATGCCGTGCAAGTTTGTGTATTCTGGTTCTTATTGATACTCTGGTTTTAGCTGCTTCTATCTTTATTTGAGATTTCTTATTTGAAAATGTTATCTCCCTACAACATATTTCTCCTTCCATTTATTGACTGTTTACCTTCTGTACTTCTTTCGTTGTTTATAAATTTGAATTGCACAGGTTTATCTGGTAGTCTGGTCCTAGCCTCGTCACTACTTCGCCGAGGTTAGGGTAGGCACTTACCAGCACATGAGGTCGGTTGTGCTGATGCTACACTCTGTGCTATTTTTGTAAATATTCAGGTTTTGGACCGCTGCAGCAGTAGCGTGGGAGCAGGCCTTCAGTCCAGTAAGACTCCTAGGTAGCCTTGCAGACGTTCGTGGCTAGGCGTCTCCTCTATCGTTTACTTTAAAGTGTTATCTCATTGTATTCAGAGACAAACAGATGTATTTCTTTCAGACGTTGTATTTAGTATTCTTAGTATTACACTAGTATTGGGTAGAGGCTTATGTTGAAAGATTGCGCATTTCTATTCAGTTTTTCCTAAATTAAAGACTTCCGCTTATTTCGTTAAATCTGTTCCTCTTATATTATTGCTTTTAATGGTTAAAAGTACTTGAGTTATTAATGAAAAAGAAATTATGTTGGCTTACATAGCTCCCAATAGAAAACGTCATTACGACTCCCGAGGGTGAAGAAATTCGGGTAATGACACTTATTTAACTCCAAAAGATTGCATGCTAAGTAATATATCTTTCATATACTTGATCAAATCTGACAGATGAGCGAAAGTTGGAAAATTAGTGTGATATCTCAAAAAGGAAAAGGGCTAAGTCTGCAAATGCAATTACGAGAACTAGTCTTAGAGTACGCGTTTTGTGCATCTAACTTGTCTCAATGAATTATATGTTTGTTATAGTAAAAATATATATTTGAGTTACAAAAATAAATGTTTACAAAAATGTAATTCTTGAGAATAATAATTGTTGATCTTATTTAGCCAATTACTCGAGAAAGAAGAAATTCTACCCCATAGAGATTCTCAATCATGCATCTCAATTACTATATTCAACTTAATATTTCTCGCAGTTTTATAATTTTATTACTTCAATATTACTTTTTTTAGTTTCAGTAAGAACATATAACCTTTGAAGATTTAAGAGTTAACTAAAAGAAATTGAAAAGTTATATATTCTAATGTTCATTCTAGAAGACACAAGTTAAGTGACATAAGAGGTCTATTTAATTTTTTTTTCTTAATCAATAAAAAATATTGTAGAAATTATTTACAACATATTTTGAAAAAATTACTATCGCAAAATAGCATCCATTAATCTACTCTTTCTTTTCTTTGGATTGCTTTCTTTCCCATCCATAGCCATGCATCTAGATTCTATACCTGAATGCATTATATATTATCTTTTATATTTACCAAGTTTTATGAACAATACAATTTTATCTTTTATCAGCTTTTGGTTGTTATGGCTCGATCACTTCTTTTTTCACTAAGCGATTACTTAGGGACCTTAGCATACGATCTTCCCTTTCGACCTTGAATTTTAAGGACCTAAAAAGTTTGTATGTACAAATGATCTAGGCATGTATTCGGAGTTTCCATGGAGTTGGTACGGCGAAATGAGGCCACCCTTTCGTCCAAAGCTGTGCATTTGTTCTTCATGCCAGCTAGCACAATATGAAAAATAAATTTTTATGTATTTTGATAATCACTTGTAGCTTCTTACACATTAAACAAAATAAGTATAAAGATATACAAATCGGCTTATGGAAGTAGAAGATAATAAGCTTATTGTATATATTCATGTCCGTATAATGAATAACACAAATAAAAGAATATAATAGAATAATACTATATTCTTTATTTTATTTTTAACTAAATAGTAAATAGAATAGAAAAGGATATGGATACTTTTTGTTCAGATAACCCAGTACAGGTGTACAAATTTTTTATGTACAATTAAAAAAAAGCAATAGACCTTTTTTATCTAGAATTTAATTATATTATGAAAAAACTTTCATATTTAACGTTATACTTTTAAAAGGAATTGATGAAAAATATATAATATAAAATATAGAACTTTAATATTATGAATATAAAATTGAAGAGATGCAATAATAATTTCCCTCATAGTAAAAAAATAAGACGTAAAATATCAAAAATTTAAATTTAAAAAATTATATAAGGAAAATCAATTAAATTACAAGTTTATCTAATGTGGAATCTATTTTTAAAGGATAAAAAAGGGGCCACTTTTAATATAGTATATATTTAAGGACACATTTCCAAAGTTAAGAAGCCTAGCCTAAACTAGAAAGGTGATTGCTTTGGTTTAAAGTCGATTAAGTTTTTCACTTTATAATGAATTGTCCTAGTAGTGAACTAGCAACGATCAAGAAAAAGGAATTGGGGATCAGACCCAGAGTTGTCGAGGACGTTACACTCATTTCTGTTATGATCGGAAAAAAGTCAGGTGTCATGCGCAAGCTAGAAAAGCATGTTAATGTGTGAATTTGGAGAGAATTCCACATCGATGAGAAGACGGGAAATTCTGAGATATGTCGGTGAGATAGAGATAGAGAAAAACTATGCAATGTATTATTATTTCAGTATCTGTCTTGCTAATACAAATGAATCACTAATATGTACATATATTCGAATTTGGCCTCTTACTTAATGGACCTCTACATAATTACAACAGATTGGGCCATTTGGACTACTTAACACTGCTAACTGTAATACTACTAACTTCAGCTCCAACATACACCCCCTGCAAGCTGGAAGGGCTGGCCATTCCAAGCTTGGGAACAAAAGCATGCTGCTGCACACCAAGTAAGATTTAGTGAAAATGTCAGCAAGTTGCGCAGGAGTAGATATAGAATGCAATGAGATCAAACAAGCAGACAGGTCATCCCATACAAAGTGACAGTCCACCTCGATATGTTTGGTCCACTCGTGAAAGACATGATTCTTGGCTATATGGACTGCAGCTTGATTATTATAGTATAGAGCAACAAGGCTGAGATTATCCACACCCAACTCACCAAGCAATCGAACAACCCAAGTAACTTGAGCTACCAACAGACAAAGAGCTCTATTCTCTGCTTTAGCAGAAGATAGAGCAAGAGTAGGCATCTTCGTGGACTTCCAAGAAATGGGACAGCCACCATGGAACAATACAAAACCAGAAACAAACTTTCTATTATCAGCATAGCTAGCCCAATCAGAGTCACAAAAACCATGCAAAGAGAAGCCAGGAGTGCTTGAAAGCAGAATACCCAAACCAGAGGTGCGGGCTACATATCTAAGAACATGATAAGCAGTCTCCAAATGAGGGACTCGAGGAACAGACATATATTGACTCAGATCTTGCATTGTATAGGAAAGATGGGGCCTGGTATGCTGCAAATAATTGAGTTTGCCAACCAATTTTCTATGGACAGAGGGATAATGTAGTAAATCCCCAACTTCAGCTGGCAACTTAACATGAGAGTCTAGAGGGGCTACCACAGGTGTAACTGCAGAACATTTGAAATCAGAGAGCAAATCCAAAGCAAACTTATATTGGCTGATCAAGTATCCTTTAGGCAGTTTAGTAATCTCAATCCCAAGGAAATAATAAACCACACCAAGATCCTTGATCTTAAATTGAGAATCTAAGAATGCTTTCAAATTATTCAATTCAGACACATCATCCCCGGCCAACAATATATCGTCCACATAAACTGCTACTACAGTGAGATGACAGCCATTCAATTTACTGAACAAAGAATAGTCATTCAAGCTAGGTTGAAAACCCTTCGATTGAAGAGCAGAAGAAAGCTTAGTGTACCATTGCCTTGAAGCTTTTTAAGGCCATAAAGGAACTTACTTAATTTGCAAGCTAAGAAAGAAACAGGAATAGAAGTAGGGGTAGAAACAGTTAAGCCTTGAGGGATTTTCATGAAAACCTCTTCATCCAAATCACCATGGAGGAAAGAATTATTGACATCAAGTTGATACACTACCTAATTTCTCTTAATGGCTATATAAAGGAGACATTTAATAGTTTTCAATTTAACTACAGGAGAAAATATTTCGGTAAAATCTACTCATTCTAACTGATTGGCACCCCTAATGACCAACCTAGATTTATATATTTCAATTGAACCATCAGACCTTTGTTTTATCTTATATACCCATTTACACGGTATAGCTTTCTTACCAGGAGGTAGAGGAAGAATATCCCAAGTATTGTTAGCTTCCAAAGCTTGAAATTCCTTTATCATAGCCTCTTGCCAAGCAGGATTGGAGGCAGCTTGATGATAAAATTGTGGTTCTTGCAAGCAAAGATCAAAGGGTGAAGGAACCTTTGGACCAAAAACTGAGGAACAGACATAATCATCAAGGTAGGAAGGAGGATTGTGAGTTCAGAGAGATCTCAGAACAGGAGAAAGAACATGAGAAGAAGAAGGAGGGCTAACAATATTACTAGGATTAGGAGAAGTATTATTGGTAGGATGAGTAACAGGAGATGGAGAGGAAGAAGGAACTGAAGAAGGAGTAACAACAGAAGGAGGAAATAAATGAGTAGAATCAGAAAAAGAGTAAGAAAAAACGGTTTCATGAAAAACAACATCCCTGGAATGGAAAACACTGGAATTGGATAATGAGAGCAATTTATAACTCTTTTTTCCAACACTGTACCCAAGAAAAAACAAAGGAATGGATCTTGATTTGAATATATCTCTATATGGTTTAGGGACTGCAAGAAAACAAAGACAACCAAATGTCCTAAAGTGAGTGACAGAAGGAGCAGCACCATAACGTAACTCAAAGGGAGTTTTTTTATTTAACAAAGTTGAGGGAAACCTATTTATGAGGTAAGTGGTAGTCAAGATGCACTCACCCCAATATTTAACATGGAGTCTGGACTGAAATAAAAGTGCCCTAGCAGTTTCAAGAAGATATTTGTGTTTCCTCTCCACAACACCATTTTGTTGTGGTGTATGTGGACATGATATTTGGTGTAGAATCCCTTGAGCAGAGACAAAGAACTGGGCTGCTGAACTAGAACCCAGCTCAAAAGCATTATCAGACCTCCCTACTTTGACCAAGGCATCAAATTGAGTTCTAATAATTTGCACAAAAGATTGTAACATGGTGAAAGCGCTGCCCTTTGAAGATAGTAAAAGGTCCACGTAGCTCTAGAGAAATCATCCACAATAGTCATGAAATATTTGAACCCATTATATGTTTGTGTGTGATAGGGTCCCCATATATCTATGTGTATTAATTGAAAAGGAGAAGTGGAATCTATTTTACTTTCAGGGAATGGAAGTCTTTGTTGCCTACCCATAGGACAAATAAGACATAAGAATGTTTGTTTCTTTGGTAGTTTATCATACAAGAAGGGAATAGACTTCATTTTATTAAAAGGAATGTGTCCAAGCCTCAAATGCCAAGAATGATCAAAAGACAACTCATGAGATTGAACATCAGAAGAAACATCAGTATTCACATATACATAAGTTACAAGATTAGAAGTAAAACTACTGCTCTTATTTAAATCATGTAAATTGGAGGCAGTAATGGTATTTACAAATGAAGGATAAAAAGTAGACTCATAAGTAACAAGGTTTACAGGATTGAGAATGTAGAGCCAATTCTGAAGACTATCAAGTCCCACTGGCTTTTTCAGAGAAGGGCCTTGCAAAACACAAGCAATAGGAGAAAAATAAGCCAAACAATTCAGTTGCAAGACTAGTTGAGCAAGACTAATGAGATTATACTAAAAAGAAGGTACTAAGAGAACATGAGTAAGAGATATTTCAGAGGACAGAGTAAGAGTACCCGTACAAGTCACTTTTACCTTATAACCATTTGGTAAAGTGACAAGGTAAGGTAAGACCATAAGTTTAATATTAGTTAAAAAGGAAGATTTTGGGGTCATGTGATGAGTTGCCCCAGAATCTATGATCCAAGTGCTATCTTCTACCTTAGAAAAATTGCAAGCAAGAAGACCACAAGAATTAAAATCAGGATTACCTATCTGACCTGCAAAATTAGCAGAACCAGTAGAGATCTCTTGTGATGTCCTACAAGCTCGAGAATGCAGAAGACTCAGTAATTGATCAAATTATTCCTTGGTTATACTAGAATTCCCATCATCTGATTGAACTATTTTGGTATCACCGGTAGAATTTTCAGAATGTCCAACAAGTGGAACATCAGACACTTGAGCAAATGCTGCAGTCCGTTTAAACTTAGTCTGAAAACCAGAAGGGTAACAATGAAGCTTGTAGCATTTCTCAATTTGATGGCCAGGCTTTTTGCAATAATGACAAATAATATTGCTCTTTCTAGAAGCATCAAGGCTAGTTCTTTGAGTGTCGAAATTAACCCTTTGAGAGTATGTCTTTTGAACACCAGCAAAGAATGCAGTAGAATAAGAATTAAGAGATGGCACATTAGCTTGAACACTAGACTGGCTCTCATCATTGACAAGCATCGAATGCACACTGTCTACATCAGGTAGAGGCTTCATCATAAGTATGTTCCTTCTTAGGGTGGAGTATGATTCGTTCAATCCCATGAGAAATTGATGGACCTTCTGTTCTTCATCGAGCTTTTGGTACGTCTCTACATACACAAATACAATCAGGATATGACACAAAAAAGGAAAGCTCATCCCAAAGCTTTTTGATTCTGTTGAAATATGATGAGATACTTGATTAACCTTGGCTAAATGAGGAAATTTCCTTACGAATCTGAAAAATCTTAATTCCACTGGCTTAACCAAATATGCGCTCAATCTCCTTCCAAAGCTTTTCAGCACTTTCAGTATACATCACAGTCTCCCTAATTTCCCTTTCCAAACTATTCATAATCCAAGCCACAACCATGTCATTACACCTAATCCAAGGTTCGAGTAGAGGAGATGTGGAATTAGGTCGTGCAATTGTTTTCGCTGATCAGCCCTAACTTATTCTTGCATGAGAGTCCTAATAACATTCCGCTACGCCAACTTCCAAAACTAGTGCCATTAAAAGTTGTGGTGACCAAAATCGTACCAGGTGAATCAAAAGGAAGCAGATATAGTGGAGATGAAGGTGCCACAGCAGAATTATCAGCTACACCAACATTACTAAATGTATCTTCGACAGTTGAACCCATAGCAAAAGAAATTGCATGGGAATCTGATATGAATCAGAAACTAGGGTTTCAAATCAGGAGGAAAAGTATCAAATTTGCCTCAAATCTCTAAAGACCAAAGGTTTAACAACAAATCAAAGCAGATAACAGTCGCAAATGTTCATCGATGACTCAGAAACACAAAAACACCAGAAGAATTGAGTAAAACGCCGGTGAAATTGAATCTCCTCCGGAGCAAAAAAATGCAACACAAATCTGACACAATCGTAAGTCAAAATTCATCAACGTGCAATGTATCTAACACGAGTTCCTCATCCCGTGGCTCTGATACCACGTTAATGTGTGAATCTGGAGAGAATTCTACAGCGATAAGATGACGGAAAATTCTGAGATATGTCGGTTAGAGAGAGATAGAGAAAAACTATGTAATGTATTATTATTCCAGTATCTGTCTTGCTAATACAAATGAATCACTAATATGTACATATATTAGAATTGGGCGTCTTACTTAATGGGCATCTACATAATTACAACAGATTGGGCCATTTGGACTACTTAACACTACCAATTGTAATACTACTAACTTCAGCTCCAACAAAGTAAACGTTGAACGACGATAAACCACACAACAAAAGAGAAATCTACCAAAAGAGACATAAACATTTAATGTGGTTCGATCAACTGACTTATGTCCACGGTAGAGATGAGCAATCCACTATAATAAAAAGAGAGTACAAAATATTGAGAGAACAACCTCATGAAGAGGCAAACACAAGTAACACACTAACACTTGTCCTATACAGTTCTCCCCCTAAACACGACTCTCAAGCCCCATATGGTTACATTGTAAATGCTACTGAATGAGAAAAAAGTTGCTCAATTTATAGAAACTTAAACATTTTTCCTACATGAAAAAGAACTAGCAAGGTATAAGATAATTATAATTTCCTTCTATAAAAAGGAAAACCGAATTAAGGTAAACATATTGTTCTTTCCTTCAACAAATAGGAAAACGAAATATGGTAAAAAAATTATGGGCAAACACCTAACAATTTCGTATAAATTAATGAATGTAAGATATATATATATATATATATATATATATATATATATATATATATATATATTGATCACTCAAAATCATAATAAAACAATATGCGCTATCATTTTAATGTAATTTTAAAGTTGACAATATTTAATTTAATAGGAGTACAAACTTACCATAAAGTATTTTTTACGCTGAAGAATTGGGGACACTGCAAGATGTCAATTTGGATGCAAGTGGTGAACTCAGTCGTTAAAGTTTTTACTTCCTCACCAATCACAACCCCCCTTGTTTACTTGTATGGTTCAGTAACACATTTACTATTTACCTGCTTCCTTTTCGCCTCCTCTTCATCTTTTTATTATTCTTTCCCAGAAGTTGTCAGGAGAAATTATTCTACAAATCAACCTAATTTAAACTCTACGAGCAGCATTACTCACGTATTAAAGTTATCATACGAGTTCGAGCCCTCGGTATGAAGTTGTCTTTGCTACGAAGCACTATACTTTTTTTGTGATATTTTTCAGCGCGAATCCGAATTTAGTCGGGCCTCAATATAAAACCGGACACCAGGTGGAAAACCAAAAAAGAAAAAAGTCAACACAACTTGTTTGACAGAAGAAATTAATTATAGTTGTGTTATAAAATTAGCCTACCCAACTTCTTTGACATTACGGCATTACTACTATTATTATTATTATTATTATTATTATTATTATTATTATTATTATTATTATTATTATTATAAATGTTCAATTAGTCATATTCCCCGTTAAATTCCTAAATTGTTCTATCCCTTTATCATCATTGACGACCTTTTGGAAAATTTGTTATGAGCGCACTTCCATAACATTAAATTATTTGTTTTTTGTTTGTGAAAAAAAATTAATTTTAATTGCCCGTCCTTAATATTATAAATGAACAAAAGATCCACCATGAACACATATATGAGGGGTTTGATAAGGAATTTCGAGGGATTTCTTTTGGTTCATTCAACGTTCCTCTTAATAATGTCAAAAATATAATATCAACTAACAAGCTAATTTAATTTGAGTATTCCGCGACATGTTTAACTTATTACGTGTATATGGCTATTATTCTTGCTTCTTTTACCTTTTCATTTTCTCTTAAATTTGTGCTACTTGTATATATACCTTAGCTTGAAAATCATTATTGAAGAGAAATACTAGTGATTAATTAATTGGACACACACATATATACTCTTCGTTCACATTTACTTAGCATCTCTACTACAAATAGTTTTTTATTTTTATTTGTCACTTCACGCATATCAAGAGAAGATAAATTTTCTTTTCATGTTATATACACAGTATTTATTACTCATTTTAAATTATTTTTTCTAATCTAATAAAATATGCATCAATTAATATGGGCATCACGATAAATAATGCACTTTATTTATTATTTCTTAAGGAGCATGAAAATCAAAATATGTCAAGTAAAAGTGAATGGAGGGAGCATGTATATATATATAACTGAAACCATGTGAAATTCTTGATGCTTATGATGTTGCTATCGTAAAAGCACCACAAATGGATAGGTACAGACAATATTTCCTTTCGGTCTATGCTACAAGATTTAAAAATGCATTATTACCCACGTATTTTCTGAACGTTTCCAAAAAAATTGAAAAATCAGAAGACAAAAAGGATAAAGAGGACAAAACTTAAGAAACTTCTCTTAGGATTGACTCTTCTAATTTCTTGCATTTAGAAGATGTTTTCTTGTTGACCGAATTCAAACGGGTACAAATAATTGTACACTAATTAACTTAATTAATTATCTCAAACCACCTAAGGGTACGATGGAATGGTAAAGATTTGTGCACCATTCACTAGAGGGTTCAAGTTAGAGTTTTAGAAATAGAGTTTCCTTTGATAAAAAGCGTTAAAACCCACATAATTGGCTTTTTACGATGCAATCTTGAATTAGTTAGACTAGTAAATTTCAGACACTAAAAGGTTGAACAAAAAACTTAATTACCGAAACTCATTCAAAGATCGATCTGTAGTCTTTGCAGTTTTTATGATCAATCTAATTTTAAAAGAATGAATGGCTGCAAGGGCGTATGCAGTAGTTTGAAGGTACCAGGTTCATTTGAACCCTTTTGACGTGGAATATAAGTTTCTAGTTAATATTTTTCTAAATTTTGAACCCATAACTTTAAAAATTTATCACTATATTAGGTTTTATAACTAAATAAATAAATAAATATATATATATATATATATATATATATATATATATATATATATATAAAGAGCAAGGGCCAAAACTACATGTGAGTCGAATAATTCATTTAGTTGGCTTCTATTTCTACATCTGCAAAATCCAACCTCCCATGTGCCTTCACTTATTGCCGTCTTTTCCTCTTTTTTTTTTTTTTTTGTTTCATTATTAAATTATTGCTACCAATTTTTCGCGTAAGATTTTTATTTGTTTTCTTTATTCTCTTTTTTGGTTTCAACTTGATTCACTGGTTTAATGAAAATCAGTGGCAAAAGTTACTACTTAAATGTACCTATAATCCTGTATTGTCACGTCTATTATAAGCAAATGGACCTTTTTAGAATCACCGTTATATTTGATCCCAAAAAAAAGAAGGTAAAATATCAAAATTTTAAAGTCCGCTGTCAGAATTCTGGTAGCGTGCTTTAAAATTTTAGCAAGAAAGGTTATTTATCCAAAAAATTTCTTACCGGGGTAAAAAAACGAATAGTGCACAAAAAAATTTTAAAATTTGTGTCATTCTTTCTCTATTAGCATGCATAATACATTTCTCTATTGAGTCGAGGGTGGATGAGAAACAGTCTTTCTGTCATTTTGGGTAGGGATAAGGTCCGTCTACATATTACCCTCCTCAGACCTCACTTTGTGGGACTATACTAGATAGTTATTGTTGTTGTTTTCTATTAGCATGCATAGTACATTTCTCTAATCATGGTTGTGCTAACACTATATATTAACTTTAAAAAGGAGCTACAATATCTTTCTTGTGTTACCACTAAATATTTACATGAAATAGAAGCTACAATATCTTTCTTGCAATTGTTAAGCTCTCAACTTTATCTGTTTTTTATTTTTTCATATAATACATAAACAAAATCGAAAATATGGTACTTGTCTCAAAAACCTTTGCGCCCATGAAAATTTCTTTTATATGTTATATATGGTGTGTATATCCTATGTGAAAATGATGTATACATGCAAATAAAATTTGAAAAATACTGTTAAAAAGCCAACTGTGTTGAAGAAGTAAAAAGAAAGTGGACAAGTAGCACTCATGACCAACCAAATCTAGGAAATCTGCCAAATCATCACAAAAGGCTTAAAAACAAAATATTGCCAACAAACCTCAAAATCTTACAAGCCCATGAGTCATGACCCTTATGGCAATATGCATGTGAATTTGTCACCAATTATAGCTAACCCCACCTCAGTAGTAGCTATACCACATTAAGACTATCAACTGTAAACTCTTTTCACCCTCCCCATCACCCACATGACACACTTCTACATAGGAGTTTGGATTTGTCACCAAATTATATACACATTTAAGCAAATATATATACATATATATATATATAAGGAGCCTTAAAACAACGGTAAAATTATTTTTATATGACCTGTACATTACGAGTTTGAACAGTAAAAACAATTACTAATGCGTAAATTAGGGTAGGCTGGCTACAATGTACCTCTTGGAATACGACCTTTCACTGAACTATGTGTAATTAAAGAATGCTTCGTACACCAATTTTTTTTTAAAAGACATTTTCAAAACAGTGCAAAGTAAACATCAATTTAGGAGTAAAATTGTAGGTGCCGTTTGGGTACCAGGAAACTAGTGCTGGTATAAATTAAAATTTTAGATTAAATTTTTCGCTGTTTGGTTATTCATATTAGTTAATATGGGTATAAATTTTTTAATCAAAATGTTGGCATTATGTATACCATATTAGATGTAAGTAATAATTCGGGGATTATCCTTGTTCCGAACAAATAATATCTTTGAACTTCTACATGTAAGTTGAATTATAATAATAGATAGACACAAAATTTTGCATACGCTATTGTTATGCCCTTAACCCGGCCAAACCTAGTGTGCATGTACACGTGTAGACATGTGAACTATAAACCAACCTCCCTGTTGCTGACCAAAATTTATTAGGCCTCTCTGCTTCTCGCGTTTGTCAGCTGAATTTATGGTGGCTAGCTGAGAACACCCACCTTGTTATTTTCATCAAACGCAGATGCCCTAAAAATAGAAAGTGAAAAGACCTCGTCATATGCTTTCAAATACCTTAAGACTTATCCACAAATAACAATACTACACACTTTTAGAAATAGAATACAACTCAGTGATATATTACTCCTGCTTGGTCAAACCTGAGTCTTTAAATTTGAAAGACCATTCTCCCGTCGTTTATTGAGTTGTAAATGAATAAGACTATACGGTTTAAGAATTTGAAATTTACGAGCGCCTACAATGATATTAAGTTAATACCTAGTAATAATAATAATAATAGGTTGATTTCGGAGTCAAATGTTTATAAATATTCTGTGAAATTATGAATATACGCGAATTCATAATTTACAAGTTAAATCGGCCTTTGTGAACAATTGATCAATCTGAAAGTCATTTGCGTGACATTCAACTCCGATAAAAATGTGACACGTATATGAAATAACCAAGTTGTTTTTACCGGTGTAGGCATAGTGTATGGATCAAAACATGACTCCACGATAATTAACAGAATTAATTCGTCCTTAAGCTTATTTGCGACTAATAAATAATACGGCCACTTATTAACAATGAAATCTGAGGATTACCCGATTTGACCAGTGAGGCCACGGCCTACCCGCCACTACAAAGGGTCCCTCAATGTGGTCGCAGCTACTCAGTGCCAGCTCATCGCCAGCTCACCCAGCTCACAGCTATAAATATTAAGCGAAAGAACACTAGAAAAGGGGTTGCTTCTTCTTCTTCATCACTATTCCCTAGAAAAGAGAGAACATGATTGTAAGGCGCTGAACCTCTCCATGGAGAGGCAGTCCGAATCAATATTATCAATAAAAGATACTTACACATTTCCTTATAACAAATAACACTTGTCTCTTGTACTTTCCATTTGGTTTCTTTATTTATTATGATCTGTTATGATTGACCCTCAATTTAATTTTATTATTTTATGCTTGCATAGTATGTGATAACTTTGAGCTAAACAATTTGACATTGTCTGTGGGGTTTCATAGCAGAATCGCGTAGTTCTTCCATGGACCAAAAGGAAAGAAAAGCCAAAGAACAACTCAGCTCAAACAAGCTGAAGCGATATATCGGGCAAAGGGAACTTGAAGATCTCGAATCGAGATCCAACTCCTCTGTCACTCCGCTCTCGGATAGTACAAGCAAGAAGAAGAAGCAGCCCCCCCAGGGAGGATCTTTGTAAGACACCCCCGCATCCCTAATGCGAGATCCAGCAAGAAATCGCCATGAAGATATCTTGAACCGAGAGTCACCCCAAGCCAGCCTACGTGCCCCGATTAGGAGGATAACGCGTGAGCTTCTCAAGATCTCGAGTCGAAACCAAGCTACAACCCTCAAACACCGACACAACAATATTCATTACGTGTCATCAGCAAAAGTTCAACTAGAAGTTGAACTGGGACTCAGGCTATGCGCCTTCGGCAAAAGTTCAACTATAAGTTGAACAAGTATTCAGGTGATGCGCCTTCAACAAAGGTTCAACTACGGTTGAAAAACTCAAGCTACGTGCCATCGCCCAAAAGTTCAACTATGAGTTGAACAGGGACCCAGGCTACGTGCCTTCATCAAAAGTTCAACTACAACCTAGAACTCAGGCTACGTGCCTTCACCAAAAGTTCAACTACAAGTTGAACTGGGACTCAGGCTATACGTCTTCGCCAACAAAAAAATACAAGGTTCAACTACGGTTGAACAGCAACTCAGGTTACGTGCCTTCACAATAAGTTCAACTACAAGTTGAACTGGGACTCATGCTACGTGCCTTCATCAAAAGTTCAACTACAAGTTGAACTAGGACTCAGGCTATGCGCCTTCGCCAACCAAAAATTACAAGGTTCAACTACGGCTGAACAACAACTCAAGCTACGTGCCTTCACCAAACATTCAACTACAAGTTAAACTAGGAATCAGGATATGCGCCTTTGCCAACAAATAATTTGACAAGGCTCAACTACGGTTGAACAACAACACATGCTACGTTCCATCACCGAAAGTTCAACTACAAGTTGAATTGGGACTCAGGCTATGCACCTTTGCCAACAAAAAATTTGACAAGGTTCAGCTACGGTTGAACAACAACTCAGGCTACGTACCTTCACTGAAAGTTCAACTACAAGTTGAACTAGGACTCAGGCTATGCACCATCGCCAGCAAAAAAATTTATAAGGTTCAATTGCGGTTGACAGGCTACGTGCCTTCACCAAAAGTTTAACTACAAGTTGAACTGGGACAGTCTATGCGCCTTCGCCAACAAAAAATTTTACAAGGTTTCAACTACGGTTGAACAGAACCTCAGGCTACGTGCCTTCACCAAAAGTTTATTTACAAGTTGAACTAGGACTCTTGCTATGCGCCTTCGCCAACAAAAAATTTTACAAGGTTCAATTATGGTTGAACAACAACTCAGGCTATGTGCCTTCACAAAAGTTCACCTACAAGTTTAACTGGGACTTAGGCTATGCTCCTTCACCAACAAAATTTTTTACAAGATCCAACTACGGTTGAAAAATAACTCAAGCTACGTGCCTTCACCAAAATTTTAACTACAAGTCGAACTGAGACTCAGGTCATATGCCTTCACCATCGCAAACCTAATCTCATTCAAAAAAAGTTGAACGCCTCATCCTCAAAACTAAGGAGCAACAGATGGAGAAACAAGCTCGCCATTCAAGTAAGTACGCCCAACTCAAGCTAAAATTTAGGCCACGTAAAGTTCGGCCCCGGTCGAAGTACAAGGCCGCGTTTCTTACCATCACGGCCATTAGTTCGACCACGCCCGAATTGGGACTGAGGCTAAGTGCCACTATCGCCAAATAATGGCCACAACTTGTTTACACCAAGTAAAATAAAGCGATAAACAAAGAGCGCTTAATGATGGTCAAGGCCATCAAGCCAGACTAGTTTCCAACTAAGGCAAGCAAATGATTCGACGACGGTCGAAATCACCTGCCTAGCCAAGGCCACCATCATTATCATGGACAATGTCGCCGTTGCCATTGCGACCAAAAGACAGAAGGGACTTAAAACGCCTACCATGAGTTTCACTCTAAGGTAGACCCCCTTTGAACACATACACAGAAAAACCTAAATAACAAAGGGAAAACTCAGAATAAACACAAAGCAGTGGGAAAAGTAAGCCTATATATACATATATTTATAGTCTTGTGTGTGAAACGTCTTCTCTTACATTCGGCCAAGTCCGATCAGTACAAAAAAATCAAGATCTACAAAAAAGAGGAAAAGTCTAAAAATATCCAAACGCCCAATGGCGAAACAAAATAAAAACACATCATAACTTTTTCAGCTCAGCGTCGCCCACGCCACCATTAAGTGTCTACCGGCACCATCCATGGACGCCATCGTTGGCCCCCTGGCACAAGCTGGATCGAAGCTGCAAGTCGATACAGGGCCTCACGATCCTTTTGGCGGGCCTCTTCGTAAAAAGCCTCTTCACGATCCTTCAGGCATCCCTCGCTTGCGACCTTCAAGGCAGCGGTTTTGATCTCTGGAGCGGCCATACTATTTGGTCAAGAAATCAGCTCAGAGGGCTCTGCCGCTCTGAGCTGAATCCTAGCGTTCCCTCTCAGCAGCAACCCTTCTCTCAGCTTTCGTCTCCTTGTTGTCTTTATGATGAAGCCGCCCCTCAAGAGTATTAACCACTGCCAAGGGTCTGCCACGCCATCTTCGAATTTCTTCGCCTCGCCAGCTCTATCAACGAAAGTCCGCCGGTTCTGGGGGTCATTCCCCATGCGCTCATGACATCTCGCGGTACCAGTCTTTCGGTAGCGATGGTACTTCTCCAGCGCCCGTGAGCAAATCCCTGAATAGACGATTAGCTCGGCGGATTCTACTCCACTTCCAACAAAAATAGCTACAGAGAGAAAACAAAGCAATAATCAGAACAAAAATCAACCAAGTGAAACAAACAGAAAAACTAAGATCATTACACGTACACCTTTAGGCCCTGCGCGGCTGCCTCTCCCATCAGCCCGCAACGTTTGAAGATTCCCCCAGCAACGTGCTTTCCGCCTCCGAGCATAGAATCACGAACAATTACACCAGATTCTTCCTCTTTTTAAAGCAGCAGAGTTCTGCTCCATAGGGATCTCAACGTGAGACAGAACTACCCTTCTGCATTCACCTTGTGCCGGTGTGAGTCTGTCCTGAAGCATTCGGAACATCCGCTCAGGGTCCAGGTCAGACTCAGAGTCAGACGCTTCGCCTAACGGCGACCTCTCCCCCATTATACCAATCGGTAAGTCGAGGCTCCCGCCCCCTGGCCAACACAATGGCGCCTGATTCTCTACAAACCAAAGCAGTTAGCTGAGGAGAAGACTACCTCCCCCTCTCAACAACTAGAACTGATGTTTGAATCATTGAAGCGATAATGTCACCTTGGCCAAGCTAGCTGAGTGCTTCTCCCTTCAAGGGGTAGGCACCGCCGTGTATCCTCTTCCACGTCCGATGGTGTGGGAATCCAAGTTTATCACCATCAGAGCTGGCGTAAATGTGACCCTACGCCTGACCAGTGGCCTCTCCTCTCCCCCCTTCTCGTCCTCGCTCGAAAGGTACACTTCCACCCTAAGGGCGTACGACACCCTGGAGGCTTCTTCGGCTCGAAGGTGTGAGACCATGTTGGAGAAGTGAGCTGTCTGAAGGATTCAACCAAAGTCGCCCTCGAAATTGGACGTGGCACCGGACATTGTCACAAGTCATGCAGTCGCGCCCGGTCTGTCGAAAGGCTGAAGTTGTGGAGGAGCCCTCAACTCGGCGTGCCCTTTCTGATCAAAGAAAAGGAACCAAGTTTTTGAAGAGGCGAAAAGGAAAAACATAAAAGACAATAGAAAGCTAAAACTCCCACTAGAGGTAGGTCTGCGACCATGTCATTCCCAGAAAAAGATCACAACCACCGTAGCGAATCCCGGTACTGTGTGAGGGAGCACAACCGTCGACCTATTCGTGAATAGCCAGGCAGTGGTATGGCCAACGGCGGACCGTTCAGCTTGAACGAAGAGGTAAAGCACTTATCAGAACATGATAAAAAAAGGAGAAGAGAGACGCGAACGCAAGAATCTTAATGAATAAAAGAAGACTTACGTACATGGTTCCACGCCTCTGGGAACAGACAGTGGCACATGCCACCAGGTGCTTAGTTCGGATGTATAAGAAGTTTTCATAAGTGTGAGGCTCGACCAGCATCATCTAACTCTGCAGTCAATGCCCACTTCCTTCCCTATGAGGAACGACCTAAATCATCGCAACACGGACCCTTTGGGGGGCGTCAGGAGGGTCAGCACGTAGCTGCAACGTGATCTCCCTCCGGGCCAGCTCCGGCATATTTAAGGAGGCATAACAAAGAGTTGTAGAAGAGGGAGAGAATGAGTTGACCAGGATACACCACTTCTGTAACGACGGAAAAAATCCAACCACCAGCATCGGAAGGGGGATCCTCAAATCCCAATCTAAAGGGATAAGCATCAGAAAATGCAATATCCCTTACGGTCGATGTGGACCCTCTCCTCATCTAGCAAGGAGGGAGATATCGAAGCAAAACAGAGGAATACCCCACTGCTCCTGTAGTTGAACCAATCCCTACTTCTCCCAGTCAAGAGGGGCTTCGTTCACCTGATCCTCGCCTCTAACAGGTAGTGAAGTCAATCGCTGGACCTCGGGCAAGGACAGGATACTCAAGCAACTTAACATAACCCCATCGGCCCCCACCAGTTCTACACCTCTTACTACCAATGAACGCTCTTCTGCCACCATGGGGTTCGCCGGAAAACTTCAGCTTGAGCAACGTTTTTGAAGAGCCAAACCTGCTTTGCCATTTCTTGATCATCAAGAGATCGGAAGAAGAAGTCAAGAATCATTGAAGGAAGTCGAAGATTACAATAATAAAAAAAAGAGCAAGAAAAACAATGAGACTGACTCTAAGCGAGGAAAGTTCTTCAGAGATTTCTCTTAAGAAAATTAACGAAGAAGTTGAGAAACAAATGTGTAAAACCCCATATTTTATATTCAGCGACACAAGTGGCTCTCATGAATTTCAAAGGTCATCATTAATTGCTTCACCAAACCGCAAAATAGTTCGAACTCTACATAAGTGTGCGTTATAATAGAAAAAAGAACTCTATGAAGCGGCTTTTCAGTTGCCGAACCTTCGGCTGCGGATACTCGTCTTTCGAAATGACTATAATAAATCTGAGAATGTTACCCGCAGATAACATCCTGCAGTACCTTAATAATCCAAAACTTTGATTGACATCGCCAAAACATATGGTATGTTTACACTCCCTACCCGCAACGTTTAAATAACATCAACACTGTACAACAGATAAAGATCGTCCACAAAATAATCACGTCTATCTCCAAAGAGACATAAGGCTACGTTCGACCTCACGCGGTATAAACAGTTACGACCACCCCCTGATATACTTAGTAAGCAGACTACGGACATTATAGACATATACGCAGCTACTACCCTCTCTCAAGAATGACATTTAAGATCTTCGACAACATGCAACCAAGGTCACCAACTCGATTCCATCATGGCTAAGGCCAAGGTTCACCATTGTAAGGCTATGGCCATCTCCGATATATATATGCGGCTAGGGTCGTCTTTAGTATCTAAGGCTACGGCCACCTCCAGTATATAAACGGCTAAGGCCGCCCGCAGTATTAAGGCTTACAAAGGCCATATCCGAATAAATAAATAGCATCCGCCATCCTCAACATGTATGTCAAATGATTCGACGACGACCGTCAAAGTCACCTGCACGCGAATCAAAGCGCCAGTCAACAGCAAGATGGCTAAGGACATTGATTTCAACGGCATAGTGCCCCACAGTCGAAAATGACTACGGTTATTATTGACCTCGACCGAACACCGCATCCGGAGAAGATCCGCCTCATCAAGACCCGAGTGAGAGGCTTGACGACCTCGATTAGCGGATGGACTAACTGTATGGGTCAAAACGTAGAGTCTACGATAATTAACGGAATTAACCCCGTCCTTAAGCTTATTTATGACTTAATAAATGGTACGACCCACTTGTTAACAATGAAATTTGAGGATTACCCGATTTTGAGCCAGTGAGGCCACGGCCTACCCGCCACTCCCACAAGGCATCCCCATCAATGTGGTCGCAGCTTCTGCAGCGTCAAGCTCATCGCCATCTCACCTAGCTCATAGCTATAAATATTAAGCAGAAAGATATCTATCAAGAGGGTTGCTTCTTCTTCGTCACTATTCTTCTATCGAGAACATGATTGTAAAGCTCTGAACCTCTCCATGGAGAGGCAGACCGAATCAATGGATATCAAATAAAAGATCCCTACATATTTCCTTCTAACAAATAACACTTGTCTCTTTTTACTTTCCATTTTGATTTCTCTATTATTACGATATGCTATGATTGACCCTCAATTTAATTTTATTGTTTTATTTTTGCAAAGTATGTGATAACTTTGAGCTAAACATGGTTCATAGCAACAACCAATAAAAAGAAATGGCCCAGTGTAATTTCACTACAGGGGTTTGGGAATGGTAATATATACTACAGAGCTTACCTTTACCCTGAGGGGTAAAGATATTATTTTCTAGGAGACCCCTCAGCTCAAAAAGACAGGCACAAGAAATGAATATATTCCTGTACTATTAATAGAATAATATAATAACAACAATATATTAAAAATACACTAAATAGATGGAAAGTAAAACGATAACCAGTAGATAGAAGATCACAATCAGTAGAAACCACTAACATCCTACGACTTGAAACTCTAACTGGCAAGTAACACTCTGATGCGCCGAAGAAACATTCACAACTCCCTCCTAACACTATAACCGAAATGCTTGATCTCCACAATTCCCTGTACAAGCGGTCATGTCCTCAGTAATCCTAAGTATGTGTCATGTCCTGCCTGCACGTCACCTCTACCCCAATACTTGTTCTTGGTATCCTATACCTCTCCTTGTGTGGGCCACCACAGAGTCGCTCACATATCTCCTCACCGGAGCATCAATTCCCCCACCGAATGTCCGAATCAGTTGGAGTCTTTCTTCCTCATCTTGTCTCCTCCATGGGGCTACGCCCCTTACCTTCTATATGTAAGAAATGGTTTCATTCCTAGTCTTATATCCATCTTAGTATGCCTAGGCACATCCACCTTCAACAGTACCTCATCTTTCTTGCTACTTTTATCATCTGAATATTTGAGTTCTTAACCAGAGCCAACACTCGGTCGTTCAACATGCACTACTGAAAATTTGGTCTACCGATTAACGTTTGCCAACCGTCCCTATAGGAATAGCATTCAACCAAGTTTAGCTGTAGGAGATATTGGAACTTAAGTTTCTAACTATCACATCAGTTCGCCATACCTATGGATACTCACTGGAACGGTCCTTGGTAACGGTTTGTATTTCGACCGTGACAATAGATACATCTATCGCAACGATTTTTCCCTTCTCTGTTTGGAATTGTTAACTTTTCCAGATATGGAACGATTTATAACCGTTACTATATCGTTTATACAACGGTTCTTGAACGGTTGCCATATTATGTAATGCAATACCTATTAAAGATATTGCTACGGTTAAGTTGGATATAGCAATGGTTTCATTAAGCTATGGTAATGGTTATATTTGTATTTTGGAATAGTTTGCCGATTATTTTGGAACAGTTTATGAGACCTATTGCAACGGTTTGACGTCATTGTCTATTGGAACACCATCTGTATCCTATTGCAACGGTTCTTATAGACTGTTGTATCACTTCAATTAAAACCCAAAATTTTATTGCACCAGTTGATAAATATTTATACATATAGTAAATTATAATAACACTTAAAATGTAAATACATCATAAAATAAAACTATTAATAATATAAATCTATCCATCAAACAAATAATAAATATCCATTAAAAAAAATTTCTAACCCATGTAGTGCATTACGTTGGTTACACATATTTCACTGTTGACAGGTTAAATCAAATTTCAAAAAGTATTGGTAACAAATTAAAAGACTTCCTAGAACATTAAAAAATAACAATTAGGAAAATTATCTCAAGTAAGGTCTAGTTCTTCAGTTGTCTTCATATATAATTCATTTCTTGATAACAAAAGGAGGATAAATAAAGTTATTATCCTTCAGAGAGAATTCGGTTAGGAATGCTCATTAGCACAAATTAGCTGAGCGCAGATTCAGGTGTTCCGGAAACTCAGCAGAGCAGTCGTTGTCTTCCAGAGTTTTGTCAGGGTTCTTGGGATAGCTGCATGGCATTCGCAGGACCCGACTTTCTCCCCTTTTATTCAGATTGTATTTCTACTTTTACTTAGGATTTTTGTATATTTTCGATATATGTGCTACTCAGTTGTTAGTACTTAGAGGCTCTAGACTGAATCAACCCCAGGATTGCTTTGGGAGGTTTATTCACAATTGTTACGATTTTCACAATTTCTGCTGTCTATTATCTCATGAGCTTGGAGAATATATTATTTGACAATTTAATACAATAAATTGGAAAAAGTTTGTGTGGTTGAGTTGTGAGTGTTAATTGGTCGGGCTTGCCTAGCAATTGTGTTGGGCGCCATCTACGACGAGAGTTGGGGTCGTGACACTTCATAGAGTCGGCTGGGAAGCTTTCATTGGTCGCTTTTGAACCAATTTTTTCTATTTCATATGTTTTGAAAAGCCGCGACTGCCATGCCCTCCGGATATATGTTTGGCAAATTCATCCTTACCCTGTTGAACCTGGCCAGGAAGATCCCTGACGTCCCTCACTTATTATTTGTCTAACGGCAACAGAAGTATCATCATCTGACCCTAGCTTCGGCTTCTTCTGCTCCTGCATGGGCGTTGGCGAAGCTTGTCTGTCATCTCTTCGGAACGTCAATATTGTCCTAGCTGGTAGTTGAGAGTACCATGTTGGTAGTCCCTCATATTAAAGTTTCTCCAAACTTTTTCAGCAACACGGACGGCACTTGCTCTTTCGATAAATCATTGCCTTTTACAGCGGTCGATCATAGTGGATCAGATGATCGATCCGTAGACCCCGTCATATATTCTCTAGTATGGAGGCATTTTGAAGGTTTTTGGGATTGGGTAGAGGAGCAGACCACTTCCTCACTATACGGTTTCTCAACGAGAACCTTCCTACGTCGGCATTTCGGATAGTAGCTTCAGGGGCGACCAAAAATTTTGCTCTACTCTTTCCTGGTGCTTCTTTCATTTGATTCACGAAGTGCTATTGTTCTCATTATTCCATTTCTTCCATTTTCTTAAGGATGGTCCTGCGAGTTCACCATTAAGACTGGCTTCAATATCGGCATGAGTATTGTTCGTTCGAACAATACCGGGTTCACCGGTTGTGATAGTGATATTTGTCGCTGACGAGTCTCTGATATTCCCTTGAGGTGGGCAAGCTACTTAGAGCGTTTGTGCAACCATTCCTCTAGTAGTTTTTTGACTACTGGGGATGTTTCTTTGGTTACAAATGTAAAAATCCTTTTCTCATGCAAAATCGTTAGATCTTCCGACGTGAAGAGGGTGAGATCTCCCATTCCGGTGCACTACTGGGCGTTGTGCTCGTGATGTCTTTCCCTACACGACTCCTCGTTGAGAGGGCCTATGAGGTTGGTGGCGACATCTGCTATTGTCTTCATCCTTACTTCTCTTTCTGCCATTGTTTGGCTTCTATGGAGTGTGAAGAGCGGTGACGGTTGGTTTTTTTTATACCCTAGGTGTTGAAGTTATGATTTTCGATTATCGAAATACCACAGATGGCGCCAAATTGTTTGACTTGAAAGTTATCGAATACTTTCCGATCAAAAGAAATCAAGGATAAATCATAATCGAAAATAATAAGACCCTAAGGAATTACTCGAAATGTTTCATTTGTATTGATTTCAATATGTGAGAGAGATTCACAAAGAGAAAGAGATATAAGAACCGTGAGAGAGAGAAGATAGAGAGGTAGAGATCAAGTTCAATTATCATTCCTCCTTTTCTTACAATGTTAGGATCCCCTTTTATATCAGTAGGAGACCCCACGAAATATCAAAATAAATGAGAAACTAAATACATATTGGGGAAGGGTCGACGGAAGTGGTGGTGTTGTTTACTCCCATTACTACTTGAATCGTACCTCTGTCTTCAGGCTCTGTGTATGCTTAGCAGTTATTCGTGCCGATTTGGAGACGTGGTTATGGTCAAATTCGAACCATATACTTGCCTACCTCTACAATCTTCATGCATTGGTCAAGATCAAGAGAAGAAACTTGTAGCTATCGTAATTTTCACCCTTAATATGAAAGCCGACTGAAAAGCATAGTGGATGGTAATAAAATTGTAACTGAATATTATGATGTTGTATTACATTACTATATGAACGACTTACTTAAATAGCCATCTCATATTTCTCCATAAAAAGGCTTTTGTTTTTTGAGACTTGATGCTATTATAGAAATAGAGGACAACATCATTAAATTGAATTCAATTCTTCAGTGACTAGTTAATGCATGTGCTAAGCGAAATTATGCTTTGAGTATGCGGATGCAGATTAAAAATATAAAGTTTAAGAATATCTCCTAGGCTATATTGTACAATAATAATCGAACCTAAACGTTTCTAAGTTTCTAGCTAAATAAATTTATTCTATCATTTTGTGAATTGTATGTGCTATATTTAATACAAAATAATAAAAATATCTATTAGCTTGGATTCACATCTATACCCATCACGAATGTGTATAAAGCAGACCCGAAGATATACACCTTTCCTACCATAACTTTATTCCCAACAGAAACGAGAAGACGTATCTTCTGTGAATATCAGTTATCAACTTGCGATAAATAAAGTAGTTAAATGGAGTTATTTTTTTAAATAATCAAAATATTTATATCACATGAAAAGTCAAAGCTTCTACGGATTGAGGTAGGCCTTTGTACCTTGAGGAAATCCAAATTAATGGTTTGCGTCGTAGTTTAGTGTTTTCGAAAAATTATTTAAATGTTCGAGTTGATGTTCAAAAGGGCATTGACTTTGTATATGCAAGTTCTTTTGGGATCCAAAATCACATGCAATCGAATGATTTTATTGTTTTAAAGGAATAAATTCATGATTGATTGATTTTGTGGCTTTTTTGTATTTATGAGTACTTTGAGGGCAATGCTCCCAATTAGAGAAATCTTCAATTCATCATTGAGCCGTCGAATTAGATAAGGTGCACATTGCCAATTCAAGTATTGTAGAACTCCCGTACTAAATTTTATAAGAAACTTTCAATAAGTATAAATGTCTAGTATAATATACTGGAATTTGGAGTATTGGTGTTTTTAACAGTCTCCGCAAATTTACAAGAGTTGAGCAAAGTATACCGGTTCAGCATGAATATGCTGGAGTTTGTACACAAATGCACCAGGAAGACTCCCGTCTATTATGAGCGAGACTGGTCCCTATGTGCAGCAAAATAATGGCAATTTTTTATTGATTTAGTAAACGTTTAGTTTTCAGTTATTTGTAATGCGCTGATCGAAATATGTAAAAACTGGTACTATAATGATATTTTAGCACAATTAGATAAGGTGCATGCTTTATCTGCCCATTCAATAGTGTCCCAATTAAAGTTTTCTTGCTACCAGCTTGCTACTCCACACTAATTAAACTTACGATATCATTTATTGACTTGACGTAAAGATTAATCTCTATCAATTAGTGAAATTAAAATTTGTTGCTACAAACCTGCATCGATCACCTTTTCATTTTCCTTCTATATTTATACATTTATTCAGTTTCTTCATCCATGCTTCTGTTACGAATGACTATTAATGCCCTAATTTCTATTTAGAATTACTTAATGATCAATGCACAATTTAGAAGTATGTCCAGGATTCTGAAATAAAGCATAAAATAAACAACCTTGTTTCATATGCATTTAACCTTCTACATTTCGGAAAGATATGATAAGTAATATAGAATCTTATCCATAAAAAATTGATAGAAAAAGTGAATTAATTAAAGAGATATCTGATCATAACGTGGGCAGAGTATTTGGACTGCTGGATAATTTGATAGCTATCAAGAAAATTAATAAACAACATTTCAACATCTCTGTACTGAACATCTTTCTGATCGCTCCACCTCATTTGCAGTTATTTCATTTCAAAATTCATACCAATCATCATAGAAAAAAATAATACTTGCTTAGTCAATCATTTAAACATTCCTTACTGAACATGTTCTGATTAATTTAAGTTGGAATATATCTGGATTGATCAGTGTTAATGTATTTACTAAGCAAAGGAGTTGTACTTCGGTTTCCACTTATACAGTACCATTTCTTAATTTGCAAGTTTGAGGACTGTTTTCCAGAATATAAATGTTGTACAAATATTTTACTAAAGTTAGACCTATAGTTCAATTTTTACAGAGTTTAAGTTTTGTACACTACCAATATAAATGAACTACTATACTATCAAGTCATGTAAAAGATAATTATTGGCAAATTATACCATCTGAAAACGAGATGTTACACGAAAAACTCCTAAAAATTGCTTTTCAAGTTTGTCAAAAATTTCAGGGGGAGAGAAATAAAGTTTTGTAAAGAAAGATAATATTATGAAAGGAGAAACAATTCCAAAATTTTGAAAAATAGCTCCAATCGAAGGATTTGGCTCCATGATCGTGCCGAACGCAGGCTTATCGTCCTTATTAATATTAGACACTATATATTTCTTAGTTTTTTATTACCGAAACACTCATGATTCAGAATCAGACAAGATTATATTTTAGAGATCAAGGTGAGATTTTTTTTTCGTGGGAGGTTAGTGGTTCAAGTTGACGGAGGAAACCAGAGTTACATGGTCATAACGGGATTGAAAAATTGAATTATGAGCATGTGAATAAATTCTCCCAAAAAGGAGACAGGAATTTTCACAGATACGAAAATTATTCTAAATGAATCCCATATATCTTGTAAAGCATTTCATTTTCAAATAGTGACTTATCACTTATGAATTTTTCCGCTCCATTCAGAAATATTGTCCATGTTTATGTGAACATAACCAACACAGAACTTGAAGGTGGAGTTCTAGGAATAGAGATAGAATCTCGATTGAGAAATGGATAATATTATTGATATTGTTATGAAATAGAAGATTCTTACACTTCTATCTCACAAATTGTGGAATGTCTTTAATGTACTTAATTAGAGAGATTTTGAGTTGTCGGATTATTGGTGAACAAGATCTTTCCTCCTCCCTATCAATAGAAGTACTCTCTACCATTCTAATTCACCCCTCTCAACTCAATAAGAAGAACTCTCTCTACTCTTCTCTTCTATTGCTATCTTTCTTGCATTATTGTCTCTTGTCTTTACTTTAGTTTATAACACGTTATCAGCACGAGACTCTACCGTCTCAAGTATCATTCTCGAAAGTGCAAGGTATTTCCCCTCTTTCCTAATTTAATTTTCGAGTATATCTAACATTATGAAAGAGAAAGTTCGTTGCCCTTGAAATTTTGGGCAACAAGTATATGACTATCATGGGTCTTGAATCCTGAAATCCACCTTAGATGCTATAGCAGTTCTTAGAGAGACACCCTCAAAGGTATTTGAGGAAGAGCATCCACTCAAGGTATCCGAAGGCCTTGATTTTCTTGCGCCACCACCTTGACGAAGGTTTCCGAAGATTGAATATGTCACCGTCAAAGATACCACTCGTTTTGTGGAACAGCTTTGAGGAGAGATATCGACAACCTGAAGTTGGTCACTCTGCCACAAGCACGATATGAGTAGGACCCATCTGAGGCTACAGGACTATTTTAGAATCTGATTTCTGAATATAATTCTGCCTATGTTCAGAATTACTTCTTAGTTGAAGACCTTTATGTGAAGATAACATCTCCGATTACGATATACTTCAGAAAACTGGTTACAGCGTTTCGTGCCTGCGATATGGTACTGCAGCAACATTCCGGAGGAAGGCTTTCCAAAGTACTCTGAGCTGATTTCTCTCTTACTAGTGGCTGGGCCGAAATGATGATCTGCTCATGAGAAATCACAAAAATAGACCAACTGGGTCTACACAACTGCCTGAAGCAGATATGGTGCACTCGCATTATGTACGAAACATAAAAGGGACCATCATCACGGATCATAAACGAGGTAGAAAGCCAAGGACGATGAACAAGGAAGAGGTTGGCCGAGGAGTCCGTCACCCCGAGAGAGGTGGCCACCGAAGGCAGAAACGGAGTCCAGAAGATCCTAAGGCAAATGGTGCAGAAACTATATATTGATTTCTGCGGTGGAGATGGGTAAGTCTGTTCGAAGATTTTACCGTACTACCAAAACACTTGGTTGACCTTTTATCAAGACATCTTCGAAAGAGAAAAGGCTCATCTGAAACAAATTTTGTTTATGACGACAAATGAGGACATCACCCACCTGGATGTGGCAGACTTCTTAGAGCAACCCGAAGGGGAAAATAAGACCACCTAATCCTCGGCGATGGGACCATGATGAAAGAATATGGAGTTTATTTCATTTTGTTCTACTTATTTTGTCTAGTAGTGTAGTGAATAATCTAATAGTCATTAGTATTAGCTTCGTATTCCTAGTTCATAAATGTCAATGTTCACAATCAGTTCTTTAGAATATCTTCAATATGTCTCAAATATCAATGAAAACTTTTTATTTTCCAGTGGGGGTAATCGACTAGCCTGAAAAACTAGTCGATTATCAACCAACTATTTTTCGCATTCAAGTTGAAAAATAATTGATCAACAATCGATTTTTGTTGATTCAGCTAACAATCGATTATCTTGAAACGAAGGTGTCGAATTTTTCAGAAATCCTCAGCTAACAATAGATTGTCTATGAATAACAATCAATTGTCTTAGGAAGCAGTGAGGTCTGAAAGTCTTCAGAAATCCTCAACAATCGATTGTCTATGAATAATCAATAAATATCTTAAACAGTGTGCTCTAAGTTTTTCAAAAATAACAAATAATCGATTGTATATATTTAACAATCGATTGTCTATGTTCCAACAATCGATTGTATATATTTAATCATCGATTGTCTTATGCGAGACGAGTCGAGTCTTCGAACTGCATAGTCATCAATTATGAACAACATATCTTTATTTTGTTTGTCAATTGTTAGTAGCAGATTTTGAAAATATTATGTGACAGCAAAGGAATTGGAACCTTTGCTTATTCTTATGTTTAGCTGTACTTCTTTTGTATGTCCTACCATGGAAAGTAAATTAATGAAAGAGCTCCGGAAGAGCCATTGTAACTCTTCAAGGGCACGCAATTAATCATCAAGAGAATGCTATGTTCTCCTCCAAGTCTATGAGAAACTATAAGTTTTTAAAGATGTACGCCGAAATGGCTACAATATTGAGACAATGGATGAAGATAATCTCGAATATCTCGTCCTCACTTAGAAGAATGTCTCCGGCCAAAAGACCGGTTATTCAGAGATTCCCGTTTATATCACCTGTGTTCGGTAAAGAATTAGTGCAATTGAGGCACATTCGTAGGTAGATCTTAAAGAATACTGAGTCCAATACATTTTGTACTTTAGCATGATCGACTGGGTCACCCATGATAAACAATAATGAGACGAATTTATGGAAGACTGCAATATGGGCATCCGTCCAAGAATTTGAAGTATCTTTCAAGTAATGAATATCCTTACGCTTCGTGTTTATCAAGGCATTGATGTATCTAGTCTCATCCGCAACAAAGGTTCGGGGACTGAGTCGCCCGAACTTTCTGGAACGTATACAAGGGGACAATTTGTGGACCTATTCACCCGCCTAGTGGGTAGATTTCGTATTTCATCATCTTGATAGACGCATCCTGTAGATGGTCTAATGTGTGCTTGTTTGCCATCACACAACCTTTGCGTTTGCAAAGTCCCATGGATAATAGATGAGAATAATCTCATTCTTCATGAAAACGACAGTTACCATTTTCGGTTTGGGTTCACGCCATTTTGCATGCAGTCATGCTTGCTTGTCGGCTGAACTTCGACTCAACCAGGTCACAAACCATACTTCGCATGCAGCAATGTCTAGTTTCGTGTCTCACTGACGAATTATAGCAAATATTCCCTATTGCAATTGGTATTTAGGTCATAAACCCAATATATCCCATTTAAGAAGCTTTGAATACGCAGTCTCAAGTGCCTGTGGCACCGCCATCCAACACCAAAATGGGTGTCCGAAGAAGGTCCGGAATGCTATCTTGAGTATGAATCGTCCTCCATTATTCGCTTGTTGAAACATTGACATGAGATTTGTTCACTGCACTATTTGCAGACTGTCAATTTGATGAGATCAGCTTTTCCCAAAATTACAAGAAGTGGATGAAACCAAATGGGAAATTTTGTGGAGAAATATATCATTATCTCATCTTGATCCACATACCTCTATTTGAAAGAAAGAAACACAAGACTATCCATTTGCAAAGAATAGCAAATCAAATGCCTGACGCAGTTACGGACTCTGAAGAGGATGACGAAATCCCACATTCACGCGGAAAATGTTCCGATCCGTATTGAAGTCCCTATTGGACAAATATCTGATGTCATATCCCAATGAGTCAATATGCACGACCAAAAGCGTGGCAAACCATTAGGTTCCAAAGATCGAAATCCTGGAAAGAGGAGAAGGAACGATCTAAATAGAACTCTTCTATGAAAGAATCACATCAAGACATTCATCAATTTGATAAATTCCGAAAATTCACGAAGAATCTATCTCAACCTGAGACTCTTGAAAATTAGGAATGCAAGAATGTGAGGATCTCGACCTTTGGTATATGGTAGTACAAAATTAATTGAAAACTCGAAGAGCCAGTCTACTACTATGCTCAACACAATACAGTATTGTGCTGTATCATAAGTCTCAAAGAAACTTATTCAGTTTCCAAAGTACACGCGAAAGCGATTGATTACATGTCAACTATAAATCAAGGAAGGCTTGCTCACTCTCCTATTATTACAACTCTTAGCGGGGTCATCTGTATATGGAAAACCAACTTTTGCTTTGTTCTTCCAGTTTGTACTACACAAACGAAAGAATGCCACAATAAAGTCAATATGTGGTATGAAAACCCAGTGTGTCATAATAAACCCGAAGTTTATTGATAAGTGCATCATGTCATTGGTGTAAATTTGAAGTTTACCAATATTGATAATTTGTAGGATTCAACCAATTACATACTCCTCATACTCATTTTAAGTATGATGTGCAAATTTGGCATAGGTGAATATTCGAGAACTCAAAAGTTCTTTACGAATATTCTTGTATCACTTGTTCTCATTAATGAACGGACCAACTTTGAAGAGTTCGGGTTGAATTGTCACCATCTTATTCATCCAACTTTGTATATGTTTTATAAGCTATTTGAAGCAAACCATTTCCAACTAAATGCCACACTTCTTTTAGAAAAAAAATAAATAATCTTCTATTTATTTTGGATTGATGGTCTGAGTCGGTGATTGGTGAACATATCATTCAATTTTAGAGAGTCGAAGGTTTGTAGATGTGCTCGTTCTGTTTAGAGGCTTTCTGCAGTTTTTCTAAAGTGGTCTCCTCGGATTAGGTTAATGGAGAATGAGAGTTCATTATTGTTAGTGAAAGTTGATGCTTCTTTTCTTTAGGTAAATAGTGCTACATTCAATTAGATGCATTATTGGTTTGTCACCCCTACCCTGATCTATCCAAAAAAGAGATGCATCATTCAATATTTTTAGAGCATAAGGGCTAGAAAATTAATAATACTAATGCACAAAGATGATTTACCAAAGTTGACGAAACATGTTAGATTTAATAACAAGAGGGTGAGACATGATAAACACTTGAGAAAAGTGTTACATGGGATGAATTTTCAGTTGTATATGTATATCCCCGAATATCATGATATGAACCTGTAGTTCATAAAAAGGGAAATGCAATTGCAACATATAGCAAAGCATGCTATACGCATTTGCTGACTCAAAGAAAGTAACTAAATGGAAGA
Source organism: Nicotiana benthamiana (assembly GCA_034376525.1). Taxonomy (NCBI): domain Eukaryota; kingdom Viridiplantae; phylum Streptophyta; class Magnoliopsida; order Solanales; family Solanaceae; genus Nicotiana; species Nicotiana benthamiana. The sequence continues at coordinate 64,964 of JAXGFW010000150.1, forward strand.
GATACAATTCCAAGAAGAATTGATTCCATATGAAAGACATGTAGCTTTGAACCTATAGTTCATATGCTTGAAAGTATAAAGGCAAAGGTATGTATAGTCAATTTTCGATATCTTATTTGTTTAGCATGACATGAAACTTTGATATGCAGCTAAAGTCTATTATGTGACTTACATGACTTAACTTGAAAGATTTAAGTTGCTTGAAGCATATGCAATTCTTGGTCCTGAAGTACCACATCCTTAGTACAATTTGTGTACATATGTATCTTGCCATAACAATAAGAATGATTGATTTTAGAATGCATCTATGGAGATATTGAAGAGCTATTCCACCGACATCATATGAAGATGTTCATACCTATCAAGAATGATGATTTCAAGGTGCGGAATATTTATTCAAGTCAATATGGTTGATTTATTTATCAAGCATCTACCAAAGATCGTTTTGAAGATGATGCACAAGGTTGGAATGCAAATGCTCAAGGATATAAATCGATGTACTCATTAGGGGGAGTCAATGCGCGTTGCACTCTTTTTCCCTTACAAGGTTTTGTCCCACTGGGTTTTCCTTGCAAGGTTTTTAACGAGGCAACCAATAGGCGCATATTCAAACATGTGTACTCTTTTTCCTTACTTTAATTTTTCCCATTGGGTTTTGGTTTTAAGGTTTTATGAGGCACATCATTGAATAGACATTCAAGGGGGAAGTGTTATGAAATAGAAGATTCTTACACTTCTATTTAAGGTGAATGTCTTTAATGTACTTAATTAGAGAGATTTTAGAGTCCTATTATTGGTAGCAAGATCTTCCTCCTCCCTATAAATAGAGGTGCTCTCTACCATTGTAATTCACCCCTCTCAACTCAATAAGAAGAACTCTCTCTACTCTTCTCTCTATTGCTATTGTTCTTGTTCTATTGTTCTTGTCTTTTGCTTTAGTTTATAACAGATATGTTATACTTTAGTAACTTTTTAGAATAATATATGCAGCACTTATGGATTAATATGAAATTCCTCGATGACAACGGCTTAAAATTTGAATACAATGACGTGAACAAAATCACTCATTTTTTCATGAAAACATTTTTTTTAAATCTTCTTACCAAACACACCCCTTATGTTTGCAAAATTTCTAATCTAATGAGCTTTGGAAATAACACATCAATTGAATTTAATACGGAAAAAAAGTTTTGTGTATTATTGAATTTTTATATACTTTTAAAAGAGGAAAAATTCTTACACGCCTCATTTATTTATTTCAGTCAATAATTACAATTTCAACTTTTTAACAATAATAAGCACAATAAGTGGAAAATTCCAGTCAAAGAATTCACCTATAGAAAATAGAAGTTTTTGTTATAAACTAAAGCAAAAGACAAGAACAATAGAACAAGAACAATAGCAATAGAGAGAAGAAGTAGAGAGAGTTCTTCTTATTGAGTTCTGAGAGGGGGTCTCAAGGGATGATTTACAATGATAGGGGGCACCTCTATTTATAGGGGAGAGGAAGATTTAGCTACCACTAATAGAACTCTAAAATCTCTCTAATTAAATACATTAAAGACATTCACCTTAAATAGAAGTGTAAGAATCTTCTATTTCATAACACTCCCCCTTGAATGTCTATTCAATGATGTGCCTCATAAAACCTTAAAACCAAAACCCAATGGGAAAAAATTAAAGTAAGGAAAAAGAGTACACATGTTTGAATATGCGCCTATTGGTTGCCTCGTTAAAAACCTTGCAAGGAAAACCCAGTGGGAAAAAACCTTGTAAGGGAAAAAGAGTGCAACGCGCATTGACTCCCCCTAATGAGTACATCAATTTATATCCTTGAGCATTTGCATTCCAATCTTGTGCATCATCTTCAAAACGATCTTTGGTAGAGATTTGACAAATCAACCATATTGACTTGAATAAATATTCCGTACCTTGAAATCATCATTCTTGATAGATATGAACATCTTCATATAATGTCGTGGAATAGCTCTTCAATATCTCCATAGATGCATTCTCAATGCCATCATGCTTATAGTTATAGCAAGATACATATGTACACAAATTGTACTTAGGATGTGGTACTTCAGGACCAAGAATTGCATATGCTTCAAGCAACTTAAATCTTTCAAGTTAAGTCATATAAGTCGCATAATAGACTTTAGCTGCATATCAAAGTTTCATGTCATGCTAAACAAATAAGATATCGAAAATTGACTATACATACCTTTGCCTTTATACTTTCAAGCATATGAACTATAGGTTCAAAACTACATGTCTTTCATATGGAATCAATTCTTCTTGAATTGTATCTCTTCCATTTAGTTACTTTCTTTGAGTCAGCAAATGCGTATAGCATGCTTTGCAATATGTTGCAATTGCATTTCCCTTTTATGAACTACAGGTTCATATCATGATATTCGGGGATATACATATACAAATGAAAATCCATCCCATGTAACACTTTCTCAAATGTTTATCATGTCTCCCCCTCATGTTAGTAAAGCTAAAACTGTTTCCTCAACTTTGGGAAATCATCTTTGTGCATTATGTCAATATACACAGCACCTTAGTAATAAGATGAAATTATTTGGTTCCTGACCTTGAACCACTTGTGAGGGGAGAATATACTCTCGTATACAACTTATATCAAACTGATATATACAACTTCGTTCTCATAAGGAACAGTTTAGCTATTAAGTGGAAGCACTCAATAATTATCTTGCTAAACCAACTTTGATATAAACCAACTTATCAAGATGAACTGTCTTGAGTAGAGAATCTGGAAACTATGCTCGAAGTTAGATTACTGAGCGATTTACCTCGCAAGCACTGCCAGGCTGCGGGTTAATAACAATGGCGCATGTAACCATATCATAGATGCACTCATATGTGGTATACATGGCAGGTGAATGGGCCCATATTCACCTTTGATATTTCCAGAATCAAGGGGCTTCAACCCGAACTCTTTAGTTGGTCAGTTTCGTTACTGAGAACAAGAACTTCTAGTTCTTTGATATTCACCTATGTGAATTTGCACATCATACTTCAAATGAGATTGGCTAACACGAATGTCAACTGAATAAATTATCAATATTGGTAAACTTCAAATTTACACCATGACATGTGCACTTATCAATAAACTTCGGGTTTATTATGACATGGGTTTTATACCAATAGATATCCACTTTATTGTGGCATTCTTTCGTTTGTGTAGTACAAACTGGAGAACAAAGCGGGTAGCTTTTCATATACAAATTACCCCGCTACAAGTTGTAGTAATAGGAGAATCAAAGCCTTCCTTTATTTATAGTCTCAATATCATCAATCGCCTTCGCGTGTACTTTTGGAAACTGGATAAGTTTCTTTGAGACTTACTACAGCACAATACTCAATTGTGTTTCTCCAACATAGTAATAATTGGCTCTTCGAGAAGCTCACAATTAATTTTGTACTACCACAGACTGAGGTTCAAGATCCTCACATTCTTGCATTCCGTATTTTCAAGAGTCTCGGGCTCAATAGATTCTTCGTGAATCTCGGAATTAATCAAATCATGAGCGTCCTCATGTGATTCTTTCATAGTGTCATTTAGATCGTTCTTTTCCTCTTTCTAGGATTTCGATCTTTGGAACCTAATGGTCTGCCACGCTTCTGGCGTGCATTTGATTGATATGATATGCCAATAGATATTTGTCAAATATGGTCTTCAATAAGGATCGGAACATTTTCCGCGTGAATGTGGGATTTCGTTATCCTCTTCAAAGTCCGTAAATGCGTCAGGCATTTGATTTGCTATTCTTTGCAAATGGATAGTCTTTTGTACCTCTTTCTTTCAAATAGAGGTATGTGGATCAAGATGAGATAATGATACATTTTTCCACAAAATTTCCCATTTGGTTTCACCGACTTCTCCCCCAAATTTTGGGAAAAGTGTCTCATCAAATTGACAGTCTGCAAATAGTGCAGTGAACAAATCTCCTGTCAATGTTTCGAGGTAGCGAATAATGGAGGACGATTCATACTCAACATATACATTACTAACCTTCTTTGCAAACCCATTTTGGTGCGGGATGGCGGTGCTACAGGCACCTATACTGCGCATCCAAAGCTTCTTAAATGGGATATATTGGGTTCATGACCCAAAACCAATTGCAATAGGGAATATTTGTGATAATTCGTCAGTCAGAGACAAACTAGCATTGCTGCATGCGAAATGGCGTGACCCTAAGCCGAAGCGGGCAGCCGACAAAGTAGCATTGCTGCATGCAAAATGGCGTGAACCTAAACCGAAATGGGCAGCCCCGTTTTCATGAAGAATTCAAGATTATTCTCATCTATTATCCATTAACTTTGCAAACGCAAGGTTGCGTGATGGCCAACAAGCACACATTAGACCATCTACAGGATGCGTCTATCAAGACCATGAAATACCTAAACTACCCACTAGGTGGGTGAATAGGTCCACAAATGTCCCCTTGGTATACGTTCCAGAAACTGGGGTGACTCAGTCCCAACCTTTGTTGGGGTATGGTCTGATAATCAGCTTGCCTTGAATAACATGAAGTGCAAGGATATTCATTACCTGAGAGAATTTTGAAATTCTTTAACGGATGCCCATATGAGCTTTCTATAATCCGTCTCATCATAGTTGATCCTGGGTGACCCAGTCGATCATGCCAAAGTACAAATGTATTGGACTCAGTATTCTTTAGATTTACTGTTGAATGTGCCTCAATTGCACTAATTCTTGTCCAATACAGGCCACAAGATAAAGACGGGAATTTCTCAACAACCCTCTTTTGGCCGGAGACATTCTTTTAATGCTGAGGACGAGATATTCAAGATTATCTTCATCCATTGTCTCAATATTGTAGCCATTCCGGCGTACATCTTTAAAACTCAACAAGTTTCTTCTTAGACTTGGAGGAGAATATTGCATTCTCTAAGATAAACGTCATGCCTTTGGGCAGAGTTACATTTGCTCTTCCGGAGCCTTTCAATCAGTTTACTTCCCATGGTATGACATACAAAAGGAATACATGAACATAAGAATAAACAAGTTCAATTCTTTTGTGTCACATAATATTTTCAAGATCTGCTACTAACAGTTGACTAACAAAATCAGATATGTTGTCCATAATCAATTACTTTGCAGTTTGAAAATTTCAGCGTTTTTCATAAGACAATCGATTATTAAACCCACACAATCGATTGTTGGGCAACATAGACAATCGATTGTTTTACATAGACAATCGATTGTGGATGATTTTTGAAAAATTCCAGATTACACTGCCTAACGACAATCGATTTTTAGATATAGACAATCGATTGTGGGTGATTTTTCGGAAAAATTTCCAGACCTCACTGTTTCAAGACAATCGATTGTTAGACAAAGACAATCGATTGTTGGCTATTTTTGAAAATTTCCAGACCTCACTGTTTCAAGACAATCGATTGTTAGCCAAAGACAATCGATTGTTGATCAATTGTTTTTCAACTTTAATGCGAAAATAGTTGATAATCGACTAGTTTTTCAGGCTAGTCGATTACCCCCACTGGAAAATAAAAGTTTTATTGATATTTGAACATATTGAAGATATTCTAAAGAACTACTGCTAACATTGCTTTATGAACTAACTAATACGAGCTAATGCTAATGACTATTAATCTATTCATTGACTAATACAAGTAGAATCAAACAGCTCCATCTTCTTTCATCACGGTTCCGTCACCGATTAGGTGGTCTATCTTTCCCTCGGGTTGCTCAAAGAAGTCTGCCACATCCAGGTGGGTGATGTACCTCATTGTCGTCATAGACAAAAGTTTCAGGGCCTTTTCTCTTTCGAGATGCTTGATAAAGGTCAACCAAGTGTCTTGGTATACGGCAAATCTTTGACCAGTGCCCTTTCCCACCGCAACGATAACATATAGTTTCTGAACTATTTGCCTTATGATCTTCGGGATCCCGTTTCTGCTTTCGGTGGTTATCTCTCTTTGGGGGGTGACGGACTTCTTTGGAATTTCTTCCTTGTCCACGTCCTTGGCTTTGACCCCGTTTATGACCGTGATCATGGTCCCTTTTATGTTTGGCATAATGCGAGTGCACCATATCTGCTTCAGGCAGTGGTGTAGACCCAGTTGGTCTATTTTCGTGATTTCTCATGAGCATGTCATTATTTCGCTCAGCCACTAGTAAGAGAGAAATCAGTTCAGAGTACTTCGTAAAGCCTTTCTCTCGGTACTGTTGCTGCAGTACCATATTGGAGGCATGAAACGTTGTAAACGTTTTCTCAAGCATATCGTAATCGGAGATGTTATCTCCACATAGCTTCAGTTTAGAAGTAATTCTGAACATAGCAGAATTATATTCAGAAACGGACTTAAAGTCCTGTAGCCTCAGATGGGCCCAATCATATCGTGCTTGTGGCAGAGTGACCAACTTCAGGTTGTCATATCTCTCCTTTAAGCTGTTCCACAAAACGAGTGGATCCTTGACGGTGAGATATTCAATCTTCAAACCTTCGTCAAGGTGGTGGCGCAAGAAAATCAAGGCCTTCGCACAATCTTGGGTGGATGCTTTTTCTTTATCTTTGAGGGTGTCTCCGAGACCCATAGCATCTAGGTGGATTTCAGCATCCAACACCCATGTCATATAGTTCTTGCCCGAAATTTCAAGGGCAACGAACTTTCTTTTCATAATGTCAGACATACTCGAAATTAAATTAGGAAGAGGGAAAATACCTTGGATTTTCGAGAATGGTACTTGAGACGGTAGAGTCTCAGTGCTGATAACGTGTTATAAACTAAAGCAAAAGACAAGAACAATAGAACAAGAACAATAGCAATAGAGAGAAGAGTAGAGAGAGTTCTTCTTATTGAGTTGAGAGGGGTGAATTACAATGGTAGAAGCACCTCTATTTATAGGGAGTAGAGTCTCGTGCAGCATCCAACACCCATGAACATATAGTTCTTGAGAGAAGAGTAGGGCAACGAACTTTCTTATTGAGTTGTCAGAGGGGTCTCAAGGGAAATTTACAATGGTAGGAAGAGGCACCTCTGGATTTATAGGGAGGAGGATAGACGGTAGATCTCTCTAATTAAGTACATTAAAGA
>JAXGFW010000151.1:0-71171 GCA_034376525.1 Nicotiana benthamiana
AACACGCGGAAAGTTCCAGCATAACATACTAGAGATTGGAGCACCTGTGTATGAACTTCCGGCATATTGTGCTGGATCGATATATTATACGGAAATTGTTACTGGATAATTTTGTTTTCTCTGATTATACTTACGCTGGAACTTGATTATGACACGGTTAAGTCAAGGTTTTGAAGTCCATTTGAGCTTATTTCCAGTGAACTTTCATAAGTGATCTTTAGGAAATTGACTAGTGTTTTTGTTCAGATTTATCTTTATATAAAAAGTGATTAAATCTCGATTACTTTTGAAACTGTGACAAATCCTTCAAGCATGTTGTTGAATGCGGATATTTTTCAGACATCGTCTCAATCCCGATGTCCATACTGGGATGGGCTCGGTCTAAAATAAAAGGCTTTAGTCTAGGTTTCAACTCCATAGTCCGGCTATACGCAGTGTTGTTCTTCTGTCAGTCACCGAGCTTTTGCCAGTGAATTTTCTTCCCAAAGAATCACTGATTCATCGAGAGAAATCATTGCTTGAAGAGGACATATTTGGTTAACTGTCCTTGAAGACAAGATCATCAAGTCTGAGTGGCTCAAGGTAATTTCTTTTCAACCTTTAGAATATAATCAGATTTGATCCTTTGGAAATTCTTTAGTAACTACGGTATTACACTTCTACGGAATTTCAAGATATTTGTCAGAATATAACATAGTAAATTCGCATTTCGTAAACTTCAGTTCTCAAACATGGTTGAATCTGGGGAAGAGATCTGGAGTGCATATTAATCTCCCAGAAAAACGGAACTAAATATGAAGATGAAGAGGTTGCAGTCTGAACCATCAAACCAAGTCCGAAGCTACTCTACGGTATCACCATTGAAATGCAACCTGAAGAAAAAGAGTAACAAGGAATTAGAGAAGAAGAAGATAGGGGAAGACAGAAGAATTTAGTCAGAATTCAAAAGGAAGTTGGAACAGAAGCTTGAGCAGGTACTGTGTTCTCTCTCCTGTTTGTTAGCATTTACTCGTGAAGTTTGTACCACTTGCACTTCATTCCTGCTACTTTGTAGTTTCTTTTTATTTGGGTCCTTGTGAACTCATTTATTCTTACCAACTAATAGACATATTTAATTTTTAGGTTGATGGAAAGTTAGATCAGTTAAAAAGGATATTTTTGATGAACTCTCAAAACTTCGAGAGTTCATAGATGAATCTTTGAATTAGCTAATTTAAGGGTCATGGTCATGACATACCCTTCCCCTTAAATTAATCCTTGACCTCAAGGATTAGCATCAAAACTTGGGCAACTTTTTCTTGAGAAATTCAATAGTCTTTCCAAGAAGCATTCTTCAGGAGATAAGTTGGACCATTGAACAAGGACCTTAACAACAGCAGTGTTACCTCTTCTTCGAATAAGTTGTCATTGCAAAATGGCAACTGGTTTAACTAAGAATTGTCCTTTTTCATTATTAGTAGGCAGAGTAGTTTGTACAACCACTTTGGTTCCTACTTTTTTTTAGCAAGGAAAACATGGAATACTAGATGGACCTTAGAGTCCGATGGAAGCAACAGTTTGTAAGCTAAACTTGACCAATGCGACGGATGACTTGAAAAGGACCATAAGATTTCAGCTCCCACTTTCTCATCAACATGTTGAACAATGCAAGTTGATTTGTATGATGACTTCCAACAAGCAGCTGAGGTCACTTCAAAGATACCATATCTCCAACATGGAATTCTCTTTCAGTTCTCATCTGATTATTCACTTGTTATAATGCTTTCTTAAGTATTGCATTATCTTTATGTAGCAGATGTTGAAGACAACATTCCACAGTCACCAATTCATGGTGTAACTGTGACTGAAGTTGTCCATGAATGCCTTGAAAAAGCAAGAGGTTATTGGAGTTAAGCATGGTCTCAAAAGAAATGGGCCCATTGGAGAGTTGTGGCGTAACATACCCATACAGGGCCTTCAAATGGAGTACATTGTAAGCTATAATGGTAGTTTGTGTTAAACCACTATTCAACAAAGTGCAACCATTATTTCTAGCGTGTAGGCTTGTGGCTTGTCACTCCACTCTATAGTACTGAAGGCAGCACCTCTAATATACCTGTTGACCCTCTCCGTTTGGTCATCAGTTTGAGGGCGGTAGGCTGTGCTGTATAAGAGTTGCACACCTTTGAGTTTAAACAAATCTTGCTAAAAATTACTTAAGAAGATCTTGTCCCTATCCTGATATAATGGTTTCAGCTAGGAGGTACCCTGGTGCTTAAATGTACCATGTCTGTATGTACTTGTTTTCTCAACAACAACCACATCAGCAAAGGGATGAGCTTTAAAGCTATAAAGTGTTTCTGATTTTTTTTATTTGTTTAATTCTATTATTATTACAGGAGGAAAGACTTGCTATTCAAAGACTTAGGATAACCATCTCAATCCTTGGTTGGATTTGTGTTGCGAAAAAATTGATAAGAAGGACTGGTTCTACGCCCTTGCTCACCCCGGATAAGTAACCCAAGGTAAGCTACATTTTCATCCTTTTTCCTCTGTCATATATCACACTCAACAACAAAGTGAATGACCATTTGTTTTATCAATGGCTGGTAGAAGTGTTGTGATTAGTCACTTATGTGTTCCCAACTAATGGCATTTTGACCTCCATATATATCTCTGGTAGCATGGCTCACTGTTATAGATCAAGCAAGCCGATTTGTCTCAAGTCCCCATGCGTACCCACATACACTTTTTCCATGCTTCTTAATTCTCCAGAATCGTAATGCCACAAATTTGGGCCATGTACACACTACATTTAACAACAACCGACTACAATTAAACTACAAATTGCATATAACTACAAACTCGAACTACATTTAACTAAAATTCCATATAACCACATTTGCATATAACTAACACTGATAACCTACAGTTGAGACTCAACAAGTGTTGGCATCTGATATTTCCTCCTGTTGCCTGGATAAAAAATCTGCTTTACCCTATTCTCAACCCCTTTTGTTATATTGCACTTTTACTTTTTCAGCACAGTAATTTAGTAAGTCCCTTCTGTTGTATTGCCGATGTTACCTTTTGTTCCAACAAGCCTCAACATCAAAAGTATGATTTACAACAACCGATTGCTTGTTCAAGACTGAAAAATTGAAAGAATCTACGAGAAGTTCACTGCTGCTCCATTTGTCTATGGTACTCAAAAGTGCCATGTATTCCTTCTCATATATGGATTTACCTTGGGATGCCTTTGTACCAAAACCCTGCTAAAATAGGGCTATAGGTCTACCTTTCTGAATAAGGACAACTCCTCTACCCGAGTAGCAATGCATCAGTTTCCACAAAAAACACTTGGTTGTATTTTGGCAAAGTTAATACTGGGGTTAGTGGACATAAAGCTTTTTTGACCGACAACTTTATGTTTGCTGAGCTTCCTTATTGGTGAGGGCAAACCGTAACCAAACTGTTCAAACCTTGGTTGACAAATTTTCAGTCAATATTCCTCTTTATTTGTCATGCTACTGGTTTCTATGGTAATAACCTGTGGGACCTAAAGAATCCCCTAGGGCCCTGATAGTAGTAGGTCTAGGCCAGTTGACCATTGCCTGCAGCTTCTCAGGATCAGTGGATACACCTTCAGCACTGATAACATGCCCAAGATATTCCACCTTTGGGTTGTCCAAATGAGCACTTGCTCTTTTTAGCAAACAAAAGGATCTTACTGACAATGTCTTAAAAACCAATTCCAAATGGTTCCACATGTTCCTTCAACGACTAAATAATGAAATTAATATCTCATCAACGAATTCTAGCAGGGATTGTGGTGTATTTGTAAGGCTGCTTTTGCGGAGTATATTAGCAATGGTGATTTGTTTATCCCAAAGGAAGATCTTGCTGATATTGACAAACACCGTAGACGCTATGGAGCTCTGTTGTGGGACTACGCCACAAAGAAGCTAACAGATGGTTCAATCAGTGAGAATGAGGTTACCGGCAGGCAGCTGTTGTGACACATCACATAGTTACAATTAGCTACTGTCACCTTCATAAGGGGACTAAAGTTCATATGCTAAAGAAGAAGTGTCATGGACTATACTGTTCATATTTGGTAGTTGGATTGAAGCTAAGTGTCCTACCCGAGTCAACTAGCACAGTTAATTTTCTATTTTTAATAGTCCCACCAACTAATATTGAGTTTACCCCTTTGGCAGTTACTTGAGACACAAGTGCACTCGAGAAATCTAATAGCATATTTGCCGTAACTGCTTTGTCTAATACTCGAGTAATCAAATCCCTTGGTGTTGGTGCTTCATGAAAACCTCATGTATTAGACTCTTCCTTACCTACTGTGCAATTCAATTTCTTGTTGGAGTCTACTTTTATATAATACCTTCAGTTGCCATATTTCTCTCCACATCTGAAACACAACTTGTTGCTCTTCCTATGCTCATAGACCTCAAGACTGAGTATGAGAGTATTAGGCCTGCTCGTAGTTGGATAACTACAAAACTGCACTACATATAACTACAATTGCATATAACTACAAATTGGAATGACAATGCTACAAACTACTGTTGCAGTGCATTTGCGTTGTATGAATGTTACGTCCATTCGACAGGCTGTTGTGTTTTCGGCTAAAACTTCTTATCTTGAACAATAGCCAAACTAAGTGAAGTAGGCTTAAATAGCTTAAAAACGTACCATTTGCAGGTTCGGCTTCAACGCTCCTATAAAACTAAACAAGAAGTGGAATCATTTAAGGCAGGGTTTCTCATTAATCATCTGTGCCTTACTACAATTAACTACAACTTGCCCCAGAAATTCCTCAACAGTTCCTATTTGTGTTAGTTTGCTGAACTCCTCTGCTGCAATCTCTAAACTAAAATCTCGCCAAACCTGCGACAACGCTCTTCCTTAAATTCCCCCCACGTAATCACACCTTTGCTTCATACTAGGCAAATTCACATTAGGTGATTCCGAGTAATACATTTAGAACACACTTACAGTACATTATAACTACAATCTGCATCAACAGTTTACATTACTCAAATATTTGATTATACTTCTTTATTATCGTCAAAACGTAGAACAGTTACACAATAAATTCCGATAATTTGGGATCACTAACATGTATTTTGAATAACTATTCTAGCTACATTATATTCATTTCTTTTTCGGCGCATTCTTGCAAGTTCTTTTGTTATGCCCTTCACCTCCACAATTTCCACACGACACTTTGTACTTCTTTGAGTTGGGTCTGGACCTCGATTGTTCCCTTTTTCTAAATGTCGTCAGTTGATCTAGAATCAGCTTGAGGGCACCTCTGATTCCTATCTAAGTTTCGTTGAGTGGCTCGGCAATTGATCGCAAAATATGTTGTGGAATACCCATTGGCTTCATTGTGCTGGGCTAACTTAGTATCTAATATTTGTTGTCTAGTTCCTTCCACCATAGCTCCCACACGGTTTGGAGAATTGAGGATCTGAGCAATAGTTGTCCGGCCTCTCATTCCTATGCCTTAATGCTGCCAAATTCGCATGGGCACATGGAAGTTCATCAAGTTGGAAAACCACAGTGTTTTTGGGACAATTTTCTGGATTTTCTATTAACTAAAAAACGGAACTAAAGGATTACAATGTCACGCTTCACACCATCTAACACAGTTGATGCTACTCTATGGCATCACCATTTGAAATGCAACCTGCAGAAATAGAGTAACCAAGGAATTAGAGAAGAAGAAGATAGGGGAAGAAGGAGAAGAATTTAGGAGAGAATTCAGAAGGAAGAGAGTTACCAGATAAATCAGCTACAAACAAACTATATATAAACTGTTAACTAGCATTTAACCACATTTTGAAGCTGATGCTTGGAGTTGAGCTGGCGTGGCTAAATCTGAGCCCTTGTGACTCATTTATTCTTTTCTAATCTTTGTCCTGCACCAATCAAGAATATAGTTACCTTCTAGTTTCTAATTAACCCTATACTCGAATTAGGCTAATTTAAGGGTCATGGTCATGACAATATTCTATTTGGGACCAAGTAATGTGAAAGTACCCTTTGCCTTCAATAACTTATCTTTTGTCCAACGTTCTAGAATAGTCCTCATATTTTACTTTGCAAATAGATCAGTAAATAATTGGCAGCTCTCTTGCCTCTGGTTCAGGGTAATTTTCAACGACTCTGCAATATATCATTTGTGAAGGGAACAATACTCCACCGTTAGCATGTACTCTTGACCATCTATGATAGCCAATATCATTGATCAGAATGCAGATACACGTGGGTCTACCTCTTCAATCTTCGATCATTAGCCTTGTCATTGAATTCATCCATAGTATATGACCGTGCTGCAAGAATTGCCTCCACTAAGCCCAGCAAGCTGAGGTTGAAATGCTTAAATCTAAGGGCCTCAACATGATGCCCAACCAATATGTTAATTTCAATATAGATTGCCACATGCAAAAGCTGAGTGCGCCATGCCCGGATAGACAACAGATGTTGCCTTCGATATACTCTCATGCCTATCTGGACGAGGGAAAACTGTTGTGATCGCATGACCATATGCCTCCTTGATATTGATTTCAAAGAACCACCTCCAAGACGTGTCGTTTTGCGGGGAGCAATAGTCGTCCAATTTACGTCCCAAATGTTTCTAATATCCAACTTATCAACTCAGACAAATATGTGATTTGATTTGTCTGCACTGAATCATCATTAAATTTACATCTTTGTGTGAGTTGATAAGATGATCCATGAGACATGTATACTCCTTGATTTATATACTTTCTCAAGACGGTCAACGGTGGCTTCACAACAAGGGATATTCATGAGTTCATTTTCGAAACTGTCTACAAAATAACTACAAAATTATTACATCTAGTACCTACTGCATCCATGGTGCTTGCTGTCAGCATAATACCCCTATATGCTTGATTTTTGAGAAGTTAGCTCTCTTGCACTTTGAACCTCTACTGCCGACCTACATCTCTTTTGATGTAAACCATTTGCAATTGATGTACAAAGAGCAACAAATGAGTACAGAGGCTATCGTGCTCACCAATTGACTCGTCAATATAAGGTAACCTGTCAATTATTGCTGACATATCAGCTTTTTCATCTTAATCTGTTGTACGAGTCACACGAATTCCCTCTCAAAAACTGTATTTATGCATTTAATTCCTGTTGCTCTCCAAAATGCTTGCATATAGCTTAGGTTCTACTCCATGTTCGGATAAGCTAATAAGTGTTGAAATAATAATTTATTCAAAAAAAATTGACCACCGGCCATGTCTTTTGGAATGACACATGCTACCGACTACTGTTGTCAGTACATTTGCGCTGTTAAAATGAATGTTTCGTACCAAGGTTCGGCAACGGCCATGTGTGTTGTCGGCTAAAACTTCTTGGTTCTTTGTTTCAACATTATTTGTTCACAATGTCCCTTGAAATGCCATTTGCAGTTAACTCAGCTACACATACAAGCCAGTAGCTACAAAAAAATCCAATTTTCAAGCAAGTATTGAGTGATCAATAGCTTGAGTGTAAGGAGTGTTTGTAATAAATTGACTACAATTAACTACAAACTGACTATAATTAACTACAAACCGACTACAAGTAACTACAAACTGACTACAATTAACTACAAACTGACTACAAGTAACTACAAACGGACTACATTTATTTTTTGGTTCCATTTGGTATCAGAGCTAGTTTGAGTCTTGTGAGGTGTTAGGAAATTGAGTCATATCAGGCAATAACTCGATTCAGTTTCAATAATACAATAATTTTTCTACATACCTTCTATTACTTGATATTTTCACTCTGAATTGGAACTTGTGCATAACTGCATAATTCTGATCACAGACTTTATGGGAAGTTGTGGAAAATGGCTATACCAAAGTTCCAGTACACTTGTCCTTCTTCAATACATGTTTGCGTAGGCATTCAATTATTATTTCACTTTGATATTCCTCAATTGCTGGTGAGGATGGAATTTCTATTAACCTTAGTACGCTATCATTCAGGCTGTCGATGAACCTGGTATTCGAAAATACATATCAGCGGCAGAGACGTCAAACCAAGCGCGTAGGTTATTTTGCAGAAAGCAACATCGCTGTGTCATTTACAGTACTATATCATCATTGTAGTTTGGTTACATAACACTCCGTGCAGATTTTGAGTCTTGTGCATGAAGGACTCGGAAAATGTTGCAAGCTACTTTGACCGTGTGCAGTTCAGTCGTAAACCAATTCCATAATCGAAATCTCTTGGACGCTAATACATAAGGGATACGAACCTAAGTTTTTATTCTCTCTTTTTTCGTTTCCATATATACACGAACACCCATATCATTCCTAGTAGCTGCAATCGAAGAAGGTCAAGATACATTCACAACTTTTATGTCGGAAGACCAGTTAATGGGTTCGTTAAATTGTTCTGCAATTGTAGATTGGAGAATTCCGTAGCTTGCGATTATCATCTACCAAAATGGCATCAAGCTTTGCAAAATCTCGGAATCTGCCATAGTTATCCCAGGAAATCGCGGGCGGCAGTCAAGGCAACAACAGCCATGGACGCGGTGGCGGACAAGGTAGCGGGCTAGGTGGAGGAAATTGGAATTAAAAAATTCTTCTGAAAAAATTGACAATTTGATTGACTAATGTCACCGCTGTAAATTCTGGATTTTTCGGTATTTGATGTAGAAGAATAAAGGGAATGTCCGCGAAACTGAACACGGACGAACGCAACAGGCGCATGTTGCATTGAGGCAAGTGACAATATGGTTCTAGCATGCAACGCTGGATTTGAGCCAAATAAAAATCACTGAGAGATTTTCAAATCTTGAAAGCAGTTTCTGGAAGAACTACAATATGATTGACTATCACGCTGTAAATTCTGTTTACGAAGCTAGATTTGAGTACGAAGGCGGTGAAGTCAACTTTGACAACAAGACGAAGGCTAGGTATGAGAGATTCACCCTGAGATATTCACGCTGGGTTTAGAATCTTGTCAAAGGATGGTAAAAAGATGTTACTGTCGCCGATGTTTTCTTTGTACCTGGGCTTTTCTGGGAACTTATTAAGCATTGGGCAGCTTTCAGAAAAGGGGCACAAGATTCTTTTCCAAGACGGAGTCTTGCACGATCCGGAGCAAGAACAACAAGGTTAATCACGCAGGGTAGAAATGGCCAAAAACCGAATGTTCGCTCTCTACTCTTAATACGAAGGGAGTAATGAATTTTCAAGCTGTGGCAGTGGATATCAATTGGCTATGGAATCCCTTCGGTTTGGTCACTTACACTTCAGAGGCTTTGAAGTTGTTGGCGCAAAAGAAGATGGTGACAGGTTTAAGAACCAGTGATTGATGTTCCAAATCGGAACGTGCGAAGGATGTCTACTTGGGAAGCAGCACAGAGACGCGTTTCCAACAGGGAAATCCATATGGGCAGAGCAACCATTGGAGGCTAGTACACACGGATCTATGTGGCCTTACACTTACACGTTAAGTGTCTTAAAATTCTAAAATGGACTCTAAGCTTGTTACTATGGCTAAGAGTCATAGGCCACATTAGTGTCTTGCTGCCGCGTTATTTTCTGTGTGAAAAATCTGAAGCATTCGGAAAGTTTAAAGAGTTTAAAGCCTTTGTTGAAAAGCAAAACGGCTCTAGCTTGTATACTCTGAGATCCGATAGAGGCGGTTAAATTTACTTGCTAATGAATTTCGTTTAAAATTACTGCAAGTCGCAAGGAATTCTTCGTCAGTTATTTTTAGTGTATTTTATACACCGCAGCAAAATGGTGTGACAGAAAAAAAGAATAGGACGATCTTTGAGATGGCATGAAGCATGTTGAAAATTGCGAAAGGCTTACCAAAGGAATTTTGGGCGGAAGCTGTTGCTTGTGCAGGTGTTCGTGCTGAATCGGGTGTCCGACAAAAGCTGTGCTCGAGAGGACTCCGCAAGAAGCGTGGAGTGGCAACAAACCTGTTGTTTCTTTGCTGAGGGTATTTGGGTGTATTGCATATCCCCATGTACGATAAATTCAACGTACATGTATACCACCAAAATTGGGGAGTTCAACTTTGGGGCTATTATGCCGCTCCACGCCTAACCTCGAAGAAGCACGGAACAAAGTGTGAGGTGCGACCCCGAGGAGTGTCCCTTACTGGAGTGCATCGAAGTATTACGATGGTTGACCTCGAAGCAGAGATGTGCAGTTCGTAGAAGATGGAGCTTGGAACTGGAGCAGAAAAGATGAAACTGGAAGAGGTGTGCTGATGAAAATAGAAGAGGCAGATGAGCAAAATGTATTGAGCTGTTGTATCAGATGTACTAATGGCTTTCTTCATCTCCGGGGCCAGTTAGATATGTACCTTTTTCTCATATATACAGGTGACCCTGAGATTCCATCTTCACAATCAGAAGAATGATTACACAATATTATTGAATACAATAAAACATTATCTGCTCTCTTTGCTAACACTATTGCTCTGTCATTTATTGCTTATTCTTTCATATGCTCATTCATTATTCTTTTATTGTTCTTCATAGTATTACTCATTATTAGCCATAAAACATTGGCTATCTTTAAGTCCCTCGTTATGCATAGATTGTGATCCAGTTTCGTTTGAAGATCATAGCTGTTAGTTCCCTCTAGACCTCGAGGCCCTGACTCAAGGCTAGTTCGAGACCAAGAAGTTCCATTCCATTGAAAAAAATGACACATATTTTGTAACAACTATTGTTAAGATAAATGATGTATTTTTAGAATTACAAAATCGGTGTCAAAAGGGTGTACAAGACCAAGTATTGACCCGACGGTCAGGTGGACTGATTCAAAGCAAGATTGGTAGTCAAAGGCTATCGGCAAATGCCTGGAATTGATTACTATGAAGTCTTTGCACCAGTGGTCAGAATGGATACCATTCGCATGATAGTAGCACTTGCATACTTTTTCTTATTAAAGATTCTTTCATTTCAGGCTTAATCAAATGGATGTCAAGTCAGCTTTCCTGAAAATGGCTTTCTTGAGGAGGAGGTCTTTGTTGGAGAAAACGGCAACATTGGTCTGGGTGTACCACCTATAAATTCTGAGGGAGTACCAGGTCTACAAATTGAAGAAGGCATTATACGGACTTGAAACAGGCACCACGAGCTTGGTATACGTGCAGGCGCAGACCCCGTATTAATGTTGCAGGCAGGATTCCAAGAAGTGTCCATATGGAGCATAAATTATACATCAAGTCAAAAGTGGAATGGCGACATGATGTTTGTATGTCTTTATTTTCCTACAGGCAATTGTGAATCAATGTTTTTGAAGAATTCAGGTGAGGCCATGACTAGTCAAATCGAAATGACAGACAATGGGGCTTATGTCTTACTTCTTGGGCATAGAAGTTAAGAAGGTACCCGAAATATCGAGCAACAATGGGTCAGCAAAAGAAATATGCCAGTGATGTCTTGAAGAAATTCAAGATGGAATCTGCGACTCCAAAAAAATCTGAACTCCAGTTGTTGAACGCCTGGAAATAATGAAGAAAGAAGAAAGCGGTGAGCGGGTCAATTCAATCCCCGGGGTACCCCCGATATAAATTCAAAAGCATAGTTTGTGCAGAGGTCATTCCCATCAAGTGCGGCTTCGAAGCCCATTCTGAAGAGATTCAGAATGCCCGATGTACTTGAGAATTATCAGTCGGATGGCGACACCACACCAGTCACATTTGCAAGCGGCAAAAAGGATTTTGAGGTATATTAAAGGTACTACTGCTACATGGAATTTTGATACCTACTCTGACAACTGCAGTCTAGTAGGATATACAGACAGTGATTGGGCAGGTGATGTGGGAGACTCGAAAGAGTACTTCAGGTTATGCTTTCTTTATTGGGAAAGGAGTATTTTCATGGTCATCAAAGAAACAAGAAGTAGTTGCTCTTTCTACAGCAGAAGCAGAGTAGTTAAGGTTTTATTTCTGCGACTTGTCAAGCAGTTTGGCTTCGAAGGATGCTTGGAGAGCTGAAACACGAGCAGATTGGTCCGACAAGAATTTATGTGTGATAGCAGGTCAGCAATCGCATTAGCCAGGAATCCGGTATTTCATGGCAGGAGTAAGCATATCGAAATTAGGTTTTTATCACTACATACGAGATTCTTGTTAAGGATGGTGAAATCGAACTTGAGTTATGCAGATCTGAAGATCAAATTAGCGGATATCCTTACAAAACCGCTGAGAGCAGAATTGTTCGAGAGTAGGAAATAAATGATTGGTAAAACAAGGCTTTCCACAATTAAGGCCAAGTCTAGGTGGCCCAATAATCCCTTACCCATCCAAAATATCCGAATCCATCACCAAAGTCCGTGTCTTTTGAAACCCGAGCTGATATAAGAGACGCCCTAAAACGACGTCGTTTTGGGTCCATCGATCTCAGCCATCCATCAGAAATGATCTAATGGACCTACCAAACTTAGGCATCGGCCATGGTGTGTTAGATTTTTGGTTCTTTGTTTCACATTATTTGTTCACACTAGGGGTTAACTAGTAGAGCTCAATAGGCCTTCGTACAAACCATCGCTAGATATGATCACCACCTCTCAACCACCACAGATATTTCCACCATCCACCATCCTGAAACCACCGCCAGAAATCGCTTCACAGCGGCGAGCCGGCCACCAAATGGCCCCAAATTTACACTACAGGACCCTCGCAGCCTCCCCTTTTATCCCTCCATACCCATCAGATTGGGAATCATTAATTTATTTTTTGGTTCCTACAGAAAGAAAAATGAATATTAAAATTAATGAACGCCGTCTCCGCCGCCCACGGCTGAACCAACCTCCAAACCTGTCAAAATTACCCTGGCATAACCCATGACTATTTTTCATTCATCCCGGCATAACTCGTGGATCTGCCTAGCATAACCTAGGAGTGTTTCTTTCAATCCGGCATAACCCGTGGATTCCCCTGGCATAACCCAGAATTTTCCGTTTAATTCCGGCATAACCCGTGAATTTCCCTAGCATAACCTAGGAGATTTTCTTTCAATCCCAACATAACCCCCAGATTCCCCTAGCATAACCCAGGAATTTTTCATTCATCCAGGCATAACCCATGGCTTTCCCTTTTAACTGTTGGTTGAAAAGCTGAACCTACTAAACCTTGATTCGGGGGCTACTATGCCCGGCATAACCCGCGGATCCTTCTCTTACCCTCAGCGGGGACCCTCGATTCTTGTTCCAGCATAACCCGTGGAGCCTCCTCTTATTCCTCGCAGGGACCATTTCTCCTTTCCCAGCATAACCTGGCAATCAGTCCAAAGGATACACAATCCTGACTTTTATTGTTTTCAATAAAGAAATAGCTTTGATTTGTGTTGCAGATAACTTCACAAAAATTTTCCCGGTGAAAACTGGGGCAGAAGATTTTGTTCGTTTGTTTTGGTGTCCGAGCAGGTTGTACTTTAAGGCACATAATTTGAGATGACCAGAAGTGGGAGACTCAATCCAGAATAAGGAAAAGAATAAATGAACGGCAGTAGGTCCAGAAGTGAATTCAAAATGACGAAGCGGACAGAGATACAGACTGCTCAAAATTTGATGTGAATTCACAAGACCCACCTGTCCTGCTTTGTTTCAAAACTATTTGAAGAATAAACCTGCAACTGCAGCTAACGACATCAAGATGTTCAGATCGAAGTCTATTAGTATGAACGCTCTTCCTTGTTGCCGGTTCGTTCGATTGGAACTGAATTTCACAAAGCTTGATGTTTGCATAATGACGTTCACCGTTGGGCCAATTCCAACACATTGAACACAAGCCTTATTTGCCATGGGCTACCCAATTTTCAAACTTATGTGTAATAAGAGTCGGTAAGCAGTAGCAGCAGCAACATCAGTGAAATCAGAGCCCAAGGTAGTCCAACATAATATACTCGAAATTGGTGTACCAGAACTAGATCACGTGATTCCTTTATCGCCAAGGATATGTAGGCAACCTTTCAAGCAAGATTCGGTTAGACATCTTTTCGATTTGCTTCTCCTAGATTTTTTGGAGTAGGCAAAAATCCTGCATATTATACTAGATCTCCAGTATATTATGGTGGGAGGTCCAATATATTATACGGGCAAAGAGGGGCAGCCGTGACCACGTGAGTATTTTTGCCTCGTTAAAACTACTCCTACAGAATTCTTAAATTTAGGATTTTCATTTTATTGTTTATTTTTAGGATTTAATTGCGAATATTAATGTGCATGCGTGACAAGTCATAAAATACAAAAAAAAAATTTACATAAGCATAACTGGATTTTTAATTTCACATATTTTGTTAAAATTAATTGGTAGTTGAGGTTTTGTTTTGCGAAATATAAATTTGAATCACAAACTCATTTAATCCGCCCAACTCACTGTAGATTTGGCATTTAATTGACCCGCCCAAACTCATTTGTTGAATTCAGCCCATTTTTGGCCCAGTCCGTTTCAGTCCATCTAAAGTTTAGGGGTTGATTAGTTTAATACCAATTGATCTATAAGTAACTATTATGAACCTTGTCCCATGTTTAGCACGCGCTACAACTAGTGTATACCATAAGTAAGAAGTTTCAAGACATATACTGCTAAGGCCATCTCCTACCTTATCCCCATAACAAGGGTGGCCATAATTTTTGGGATAATTTAGCTCCAACCCTTTCCCATTTTTGGGTCCCCAAAAACCCCTTACCCATCCAATATATCCGAATCCAGCCCGAATACACTATTCATCTAACCCGTTAGCTGACCTTTATAAGAGATGCCCCAAAACGAAGTCATTTTGGGGCAATCGATCTCAGCCATAGGATACAGAATTATGTTTATCTAATGGTCCTAAAACTCCCTTCCCAAAACCCTTATATATATGTCCAAACGTTGGTGTGTTGTACTGAGAGACAAAAGTCTTCATCCTCGTACAAACCATCACCGATATGTAACACTACCTAAGTCAACCACCACAGATCCATCGTCCACCACCCTGAAACCACCGCCGGAAATCACTTCACGGCGGCGGCCGTCCACCAAATGGCCCCAAATGTACACTGTAGGACCCTCGCAGCCTCCCCCCCTTTCCCTCCTACCATCAGAATCCATCAAACATCCCTCTAGCCCGTCGAATATTCAAATTAATGGTCACCGTCTCCGCCGCCCACGGCGGCACCGAACCCCGAACCTGTCCATAATTAACACCCATGAACTTCCTCAAATTCTCCTCTTTAATCCAACCATCTAAATCCCGCCCCTCGAACCCCTCACCGATCTCCTCGAATTTATTAAATGAAGACTCTGACCAATAAACCTAACATCCCCGGAGTCCTTCAAAAATAGTCTCAGGTGACCTCCTCATATTCCTTTCCACGGTCCGCGACCATCACCCTTTGAATAATACTAATATAGAAGAGAGAGAAGAATATAAAAAAATTAGAAAAAATAGCCTGAGGAATGATTGGAATGAGTTATCTCCAAAATGGGAAAATCCTGACACCCTCTCCCTTTGGGGACCAAATAATGTGTTAAAGGTCCTAAGAGACCAAGGACCCCCTTAGAAATGGTCGAAAATCCTTGAGACGTGGAAAGCCCCAAATTTTTAGGGTTGCAGTTTTGAAAAAAACTAAAAAGTTCCCTTTGTTTTGATTGCTTTTATTTCCTTTGATTATAGAGCCCGTTTGGATTGGTTTAAAAAGTGTCTTTTAGAGGTATAAGTTGTTTAAAATTATTTTTAAGTGTTAAGTAGCTGGTTTTATAAATAAACAGTTCACCAAAAATACTTTTTAAAAAATATTTTTTACTTCCATCTAAAAATCATATTTTAATAAGTTTTAAGATTTCAAAATATGCTTGTCCAAATAGTCTGCTTAATATTTGAAGTCACAGTTGTTTCTGTTGACATCATTTGGATTATCATGCTAAGCTTTTCTAAAATTATTCATCTCTAATTTTCCATTTCTTTTGTTTCAAAATTAGCATCAGTATCCATGTGTGATAAATGTTACTTCTGAAGTTGTGCTGATTAATTTCATCTTTGTTTCTGAGTAATTTAGTTCCACATTTTGATATATAAAACTGTCTACAATCGATCTGTATATATGTAAGAATTTTGCGATCTACTCCTTGAATTACAAACAATTTAGTGTAAATCCTGCCATAATGTTAGGGTCATGAACTAGTATAGGTTCCAATTGAATAGTTGCCAATGTCTTGAGCTCTTCTCAAAAACTTTACCCCCACTAATGATAGTGTAACCCTAGTGTTGCACGTGATTTTAAGTAGTTAAATAGGGTCAATTTCTGACCAAATAAAAATAAATTATGCGTAATAGCAATTGATATATAGATGATACAACGGTCAATTTAAATGAAAAAAATACTTTATCTAAAATATAAATATACTGACAAAGTTAAATTCTAGAGATAAATTCATACATAGAAGCACTTTGGCCATGCTTATCGGAAAAATGCAATTTTTTTAAAGTTCTTGCTACCACTATTCGAAAGCACCTCAAAATACCTCAGAAAATAAGGGGTCAATTAAGCAAATCTAAAAAATGGGTAAAGGACTAAAAAGAAAACAATAAAGATTTACCTTTGTTTCGCCTGCAGGCTTTGGATGTGAGCAATGCGGCTGGAATCGACCTTTTTTTACTTTATCTACTCAATTTAAAGTTTGATCGTCCAGGGAGAAACACATTTTTAGAAAAAGGGTCAAGAATGCCATTAAGCTGAACAACCAATTTTATGTTTTCCTGGAAAAATCTTCTATAATAATCAAAAATTCCATTCATTACGAAGTTGAAGACGACTTGGGGCATAACTCTGCAGAAAGGATTGAATATATGGACATTATTACGATATTAAATTAAAAGGGAAAAAAAGAAGAAATTATACCATTCATGGACTTGACTGGATGATTTGGCTGAATCCTAATCAACCTAAAAGTGTATGAATCTTCTCATTTACCTTACTCATAGGATACTTCTTTGGCTGTAATTCCAGGTATTGCTCTCATACAACATGAAATTTTGGGAATGCACAACTGTACAAATACTATAAATAGAGTTATGTACCATGAGTATTACGATATGGAATAATCATCAGATGATCATATTTTATATGAATTTAGAATGCGCAAAATTTCAAATGTACCTATACACTGAAATACAGTAAAAATAATATTACTATGGTATGTACACGTAATAAACTTAGTAGAGTTTATGCCAATAAACGCATCTCTGAACCTAGAACAAAAACCGCGTCAATAGAAATTTAAGCGGGAGTTTGGACACTAAGAATTGTAAAATTCCAAAAAAAAACTAAATTTTTTTTTGTGTAAAAATGTTATCACTAATAGGAAGTCACCATGTGCATACATATTCTAGTCGTTAAGCCTATCAATTTTGGTTTATTTTTGAAAATTTGCGAGTAATTTGAAGTGAAAAATTTGAAAAAAAAGCTTGTACTGGAGTTTTTAAAAATTTCAAAAAAAATTACCAGGAATCTATCCTTTCAAGCTAAATTTTTGGAAATCTTATAACCAAATTATGAAGTTGTTTATGAACAATATTAAGAACATGCTTGTAGTGCAACGACTTAAGTAAAGGTTATCCTTATGATTAACTTGTACATGTCCAAATTTCTGAGCTCAATTGAAGGTCCAGATTGTATGCAATTGTGAAGTATAAAATCATACGTTTCTGGGCTGTTTTTTAGTTGATAAAGCCCAGATTGCATAAATGTGTTGTACAAGCACTGAAAATATGCAAATTGATTGCTTCATTTGAATAAGCCATTGATATACGAAATAGTAGGATTTCTCTTTTATTTTAACGACGCGTATAAATAGGAAATTAAAGTCTTACTTTAGATTGCCCTTCTAAAAATAAATTAAGTGAGCCACGCTATATAAAATCATGCACTACGTTTTTGGTACGATTTGTTGCAAATAATAAGTGCGAACTGCGATAAGACGATATTGATTTGATACACATGGGTCATTACCGGAATTTTTTTCATGAAGTGAAAAAAACGCGTGATTGCCTTATAGGCGCATATTTCTTTTTTTATTTTTCTTCCTAAATTCGGGTGTGCATTTATGTGACCCAAATCCAAATCTCAACGATGTTAAAATGTGTTGAGAACTCGGGTGCATTTTATGTGGAACGTGATGAATTTTGATACGTAATATGGTTAAAGTAATGACTTCGGTCAAAATTTTTGGTAAACGTACCTGGACCCGTGATTTGACAGCCTCGGAGGGTCCGTAAAAAAATATGGGATTCAGACATGTGCCCGGAGTCGAAATCCGAGGTCTATAAAAATTATATTTTTAGCCAATTATAATAGTATATGCGATCATGCTAAATTATTTTTTTGAATTTGCTAAGAAATATGGGAATAAAAATTGATAAAAGACTATGGTATCGGGCTCAAGAATTTCTGGTTCACAGACTCCAATTTGGCCAATCGAAAAAATTTCCTCGATTTTGGATTCTAAGCGCTTTTTGTGAAGTTTGGTTGAAAACGGACGTTGTATGACGCGTTTCGGACTATAAATTTCTATTTTGAAAGTTTATGAACTTAGAAAGAAAAATCATGAGTTTTGAGGCTTGCTTATGTATATGATGTTATTTTGGTGATTTGATCGCGCGAGTAAGTCCATAGGATGTTATCACTTAAAGTTGGGTGCATAATTGGTTTGGAGCCCCGAAGGCTCGGAAGAGCGAAAAAATTGAGTCTGTCTTGTTGAAGAAATTTGGAGAAACACTATTGAAAAAGCTGGGGTTCCTCAGTGATCTGGTGTCTTCGCATAAGCTGCTCCAAATTCGAATAGACTCATTTTCGCATATTAGCGAGATTTTTTTTTTAAGGGAACACGCTGGTGCCATCAAGGTCGCAAATGCGATGAAATTGTGTGCAAAAGCGGGGAGGGGATCAGATCGCAAATGCGATCAAGGCTTCGCAAATGCCACGTCCACACGTAGTCTCCAGTTTTTAGATTGAGCGAACTAAAATACCACAATCCCAAGCCCGTGTGTCTCGCAATTGCGAACAAAGGTTCGCATTTTCCATAACTGCAGCCCAACAATTTTTTTACTTAGGTCGAAATATCCCGTCATGACTTGGGCGCATGTGTGTAACAGGTGCCGAAATCCAACCCCATAGGCGATTTTTCAAGAGCAAACTTCATCCCAAAGAGCCCTATTCGAGCGATTTTTTGGTGAATTCGAAGGAGAAAAGTTTTACAGAAAGTTTGGAGCTTTCGAGGATCAAGTGTTTGTTCTAAAGATACCAGTTGTACGTAGAAGAACAAAGAAACCCATCGAGGCGCAACATGCCTCTGTAATAGCTCAGCCTGCTAAGTCGGTGTATAGGCATGGCCTAGGCCTAAGCCCTTATGCACTTAAAATGTGTCACTAGGGTCTAAGGCTTCTTAACTTATATACCCAGCATCTGATTGTGTTTTGTCGATGTGGGACTCTTTTTAAAGCCTGGGGTGTTACATACACCCCTTCTTATGGACTCAGTGTCCTTGCTGAGGTTTGCCCCACCATATGGGATTTGCCTAGAATCAGCACTGTGGTTTGTCCCGTGTAACTCGGGATTTGCCTAAATTCAGTTGAACTATAGCCCACCATCGGTGTGATTATTTCCTTGCCGTGATGTTGGGTATATGAATTTAACAAGCCTTAGACCCTAATGACACATTTTAAACCCGTGAGCCTAGGCCCAGATTGCGTACAATATCAATTCCCTTGCGGACGGAGCTATTCATTAATTCCTTGCCTCATTTGTTGTCGCCGTTGAGTGAGGCATTATATCGGAAGGGATTTCGGGTTAGGCGGGGCAAACCTCAGTGCTGAGTCTAGGAAAATCCCATAGAATTGGAAATAGTGTCGGGTTGCACGCCCAGGACACTAACCAGGATATATTTGAGGATCGGGTTGCTCGCCGCAATGGATATATTTAGGGATCGGAGTTGCGCACATCGGCAATGGAGTATAGATCAAGTATATTGTTTTTGCATGTAGGGTTTTTCTGTGTTTTCAAGCCTTATCAGTTGTGGTTGTAAACCCGAAGGCCCTTAGGCCCAGCGGACAATATCACTAGCGAGCTGAGCTATTACAACCTCGAGGTAATCAAAGGGTAGATCGACGTCCCAAATTCCCAGGGACTCATGGTTGTAAGATCGGGTTCAATAGGCTCAATGGACCTATAGAGGCACCCACAAGTCATTTATGGTAGGTCATATCTAGCCTCGTTACTACTTCGCCGGGGTTAGGCCAAACACTTACCAGCACACGAGGTCAGTTGCTAGGTGGCAAAAACACGCTCTGTGCAGACCCTTTTTGCAACAGATCCAGGAGCAGCTGTTGGACCTCAGTAGCTGCACTCGACATTTGCTCGAGCGCTGACTTCCAGTCCAGGGAGTTCCGATTTGGGAGGAGGTAGCTCGTTCGTCAAACGAAGGGCCTACTAGTAAATTTTCAGAACTGCTCTAAGAACCATTTCCCTTGCACCAAGAGATACAAATAGGAAAAATGAACTAAAATAACCACAACATGTCATCCACATGATCGTTAAAGGGTCAACGCCCCACAGGAACCCATTTTCAAATGGAATAAGTGTATTTCCATCACAAACTTTTGTATTCCCGCTTTCAGTTATTTAAGCATTTGAAGCTTACGTGCCAGAGGACGACCTTAACGTTCTAGCGAATTATATTGAGGACAACGGGACCTTGCCTCAGCCTCAAAACTTTAGAAATTTATATAGGAGCTTGGGATTGGAAATTTTGGGAGAGATTATCACCTGAGTGTTATATGTAAGTGATTCTTACTCAGTTTTGATGTAATTTTCAAGAATCTATGCTTGCAGCAATTCATCCTTTAGATTCAAAATTGGGGTGAAAATTTAGAAAAGTTCTTAGGCCTAATTTTTGAATTTTGAACAAGGTTTTGATGTCAGATTCAAAGTAATTTTAGTGGAACACCCCATAGGAATGCGTTTTCAAATAAAAAAGATATTGACCACGGGTTTTATTTTATACACCAAACCTTTCAAAGTGACTGTCACATTCAAGAGGATGCCCTCACGTTCAGCAAAGAGGACAACGAGACCTTGACTCGGCCTCAAAACCTTTAGAAATGCGTTATTTGGGAGCTCAGGATTGACGATGTTGGGAGAGATTATCCACCTGGGTGTCATTAATGGGTAAGTAATTATTACTTGGTTTTTATTAGTTTATACGAATATATGCTTACATTCATCCTTTAAAACACATACGCGACCAGATTAACAATTTGCAGAAAGTCAATTTCAAAATCATGTTCTTCATCCCTAATTTTTGAAGCTAATTTGACGAGCAAAGTTTTGATATCAGATTGGAGTAAATTCTTCTTCAATTTTTCAGTATGAACTAGTGAGATTGTATTTAAGGTTGTTCAACCCTTCGTAAATTTTACCCGGTATCTGAGACGTGGACCAGGGGGCTTTTCAGGGGATTTTCCTAATTTTGCATAGTAGCTTCGAATTAATGTAGTTGAGTTAGTTACTTTAATTGACCAATATTTAACCAGCTTCTGCAAATATTAGATGTGAAAGGTGAAGATGAGATTTGAATTTGGAGTTCAGAAACTGGTGGCAAGAACGTGGTGTTGAATTGATTGAGTGTTAGGGTTCGAAGTAAATTGGCTGGCCTAACCTTGTCAGTGGAAAACTCCCGTTTTAGGACTTGGTATTGTTGATATATGAAATGCCTTATACGTGAGGTGACTAGTGTATACATGTGCTAATGTGCTGAAAAATCCTATTTGTATTTAAGTAACTATAATTGTGTTTTCGTTCCTATTTATACTACTTGCAATTTAAGCCTACTATTAGCTTAAGAAAGCATGTCTAAATTGAACTAATTGCTTCACTTGCTCACACTACTTTATTTGAATTTTGTGCAACATGCTAGGTTAAGAATACCTGTTTTACCATGGTATAAAATTGGATTGAACTTGAATATTTTCATTTTTGCTGTTGTGTTTTTAAATTAATTAACGGGACTATAGCATGATTCATAACCTGAGAGATCCCTCAATGCATGTTTATTTGAAACTATGGATTTCGTATTCTGGTAGATCCCCCTATTCTTATATTGTTTTCTAGTTCGAGACTTAGTGACTTCGTAAGATCCTCCAACGTACTTTTTTTCTTACCGTAGCATAGGCCTTCGCCACTTCAAACGGGAGCGAAATAATTTATGTCTAGCTTGGACTACACCCATAAGAAACCCGGGAAATAAACAGCATCTGAATCAGCTATTTGTGTAGGATTATGACCATGGTACGGTGGGAGGCTAGGCAGATCCTTGATTGTTATCTCTATATTAACACCCAAAAGGTGAGAACATATAAAAGGGGGACAATGATGTAGTTGTTGACACTCTTATTACCACGTGTTCTTTTAATACCATGTAGGTTGGGCATGCCTAGGGGTGTCAAATGGGCGGGTATTGTATATGACTGTAGGTCCTAGACCTTCCTCGTCACAAGTCGACCGAGGTTAAGTCTTTGCACTTACTGGGTACCGTTGTGGTGTATGCAAATGCCTTTTCCTCCACATATGTTTTTTTGCAGATCCAGGTACTTCAGCTCAGCCCTACTACCATTGAGGCGAGGCAAATTTCCAAAGACTTCCGAGGTATATATGCCGCGTCCGTAGACCGAGGAGTCGTAGCCCTTCTATCTTTTCTTTTGATATACACATTCCAGAGTTAGAGTATTTTGTCATACTTGTAGCATGTGATTCATTGGATTCGGGAGTTTGGGAGTTGCTAAATTTTGAGATCTTGTATCGGTAAATGTGGAGCGGCGTCTTAGACACTGCAATATTTGTTTATCATCGGTTTTTATTAGTTTTGTTGTATTTTGTTTTCTTTTTCGCAAATAGTTAGGCTTACCAAGTCATATAGACTAGGTGCCGTAACCAACCCAACCTAGTTCGAGTTGGGCGTGTCATTTGGGCTTGGCCAAATTTGACAGCCCTAGGCATGCCCGACCTCTATACAACAAGGGGCACATATACTAAATTCGAAAATAACCCTGGTTTCCATATTAACAAGCAAAAAAACTAAATGTTTGGTATGTTCTCATGAAGCTGAAGTTAGGCATTATCTGTTCTTAATTCACAATTACATCATTCGGTTTTTATGTAAAGAGTAAAGTTACTGACTTTAGTCCAAGTTTCACACTAGTTCAAGTAACCTTTTTCACACCAACTCCCTGTGCAATTCGACCTCAACCTTGTCGGGTATATTTGGACACAGATAGCCTTACACTATTTATTTAAGTGAAATTTGAGCGTATCTTCTTCCTTGTATTATATTAGACTTTGTAAATGAAAAGAATGGAGGAAGCCCCTAAAATTCGGCCAAGAGAATATGGGGGAAATAAAAGCCCAAAATTGGCTTAAAACGAGTTCGAAAAGTGATGTCAACATGAGATGCAATGAACCGTGATGAAATCCAGAACCTTCATTTCTTCAGATCTTGATATGTGCCCAATGGTTGGGGACAAGCGTGTCCAATGGTTGGAGCAAATGTTCCCAATAATTGGGATGGGCCTGGATCTGGTACCAAATCTCATTTGAACCCTATCTAACCCTCACCTGAGACCCTCGAGACATTGATCGAGATAAAATAGAAGAGATGAACACGAGAGAAAGAAAGAGAAAGAGTAACAGCCTCAAACCATGTCAAACACTGCCCAAATTATGAACGCCTCAAATTGAATTATGAGTTTATGAATAATAACAAAATACAGAAGCCTCTAGAATATATACACTTTAGGTCACGAACGTATCAATTGTAAATGTATTGTGTGTGGCCAGAACTTGGGCTGCTTAGTCAGGTCCAACTTATGGTATCAAATCAATCTGGAATGACTTCAAATTTTGAAGAAAAGTCAACCTCTGGGGAAACTCTTCTCATCTTGCTGGTCACCGGCTTTCTACAACCCTTGATCATACTAGCTAACTTCGGCACCATGAAATTTTCATCAGAGTTTCTCTGTAAATAAATCTGACAAAGTCTTATAGGCGTTTTCTCATCTTGCTGGGTTTTCCGCTGCAGTCATTTGGTTTTTGAGGTTTCCACTCGGCCTCACTTAGTCATCGGTTCGACATAGGAATAAGTAGATTCCTAAGGATCCCTTGGATATCCTCACGAACTGCTTAGGATTTGGCATTCGTAAAGTTTCAAGGTTATGGTAAGGATTCTCGGTCGCAATAACATGGTTAATCTTGGTGATAATTCGAGATCTGGGTCCCACTAATTTCGTACTTGACCCTTCGAGCCCTTTATTTCTGCATATCTTCGACTGCAGTGAGTAGCAAGAACGACCACTATGGGTCCTTTTTCAGGGACTGGTTTCGGGGGATGGAAGAGAAATATGATTCCTAGCATGACTCACAACTCAAGGGCCCTAACACGTAGAGTTGATGGTAACATTGTTCCCATAACCTAGCTGGACAAATTCCCCTCATTCTAGAGGCAGCGGGATAGGTGACTAATTCATAATGGTTATCTCTTGGCTACTAATTCTCTTACGCCAGAGATAGCTGCTAGCATGTATATCACTTCAGTATCAATGACACTGCTCAAATGTAGCTTTGGACTCAGCTTAATACCCTTAACACCAATTTTAGAAGTGTTACATATCTCGAGAAAGCAAAATCCAATGCAGATCAAACCAAATGACGCTCCAAAGATGCCATCTTACTTCAACAAGCTGAAGAGATTGTGGGATGAGTTGGGTTTTATGCGTGCATTCCGTGTAGCACTTGTACATGTGCTGCCAGACTCGAGCTTCAAAAGGAGGATGATGAAAACAAGCTGACATCAATTTCTCATGGGGCTTAACCCAAGCAGTCAGATGCAGGAACATACCTTGGAACCCAAAAAACTTACAATATATGATAACCCCCATTCAATTACATAGTCCAACCATACTAGTTTCACCCGAATTTGACTCTGAATTGAGGCAAAGACAAAACTGAAACATTTACTCTTCTATGAAGCTCTCGATCCCCCCCCCTCAATTTTCACTTTAAATTTCACCAACAATTTAATTGCCAAAAATTAAGATAGATTCAAGAACAGTTCAATCAAAGAGTCAACTTTGATCTCAATAACACTTGCTCCAATTCATATGGTGAAAATCACCTAACAAGTGCCCATATCCTGAGTTCCATAACTCGAAATATGACCAAGTGCTACAAACCCTCCATGGATTCCCACCAGACTTCAAATTTACAAGGAGCAAGAGGACTTGCTGCAAATGTTGAGGTGCAGGGATGTCCGCAACTCTGCTTGGGATACCTCCAAACAATGCTGATTGTACTCAGGGGTCCTCTGAATCAAGTAAGCCTGTTGAATCACTCTAATGAATTTATGTGTCATCCAATATTTCAGCATACTCATGGTTGCTGTTTCAACAGATTCACAAGTTTCAGAGTCTCAACAGCAATCCAGTCTATATGTGCATCTGCCAATCTTTGCTGGTACTTTTTCTCCCCACAATTGTTGTAAATTGAATGTATCTTATGGGGCTTGCATGTTAACCAAAATTATGGAGAATGCATCTTGAGAGTCATATAGATTTGTAGCCACTGATCTGGACATGACCTCTAACAAAGACCTTCTGTATTGGGGATGGACTCAGCTCATCACCTTACCATGCTATCTTGGACTGTCATGCCATGATTCTGGCCTTAGCCTTGTCGGGTTTACCTTATTTAGAGTTGAGAGGGAACTTGTACTAGGATCCATTCAACCCATAGTGTTCATTCTCATTCATGTCCTTTATATTCCCAGCTTTCAGGGGTGTTTGGCCTAATTTGGCTTATGTATCGCGATTCTAGTGCTGAGGTCCCTTCTAATTGAATTCTATGACCGCTGCTTGGGAGTTTCCTGAGGTATTTTCTTCAAACCTGCCGGATATGCCACCGGAAGAGGCCACTGGAAATTGGTAAATTGGACCATGGACTTTACAGGCTCTGTGCACTCTCAACCCCATTTCTTATCTGCCATATCGTATGGCCCACTTGCTGAGTTGAAAAAGTCGAAGAAGCTATTGTATGACTTGCTTGAGAAGGTTTCATTAGACCTAGTGTTTTACCTTGAATAAAATGGAGATGTTATGGCATAATAGACTAAAGAAGAAGGATTGATCAATGCGGATGTGTATTGATTGCTGGTAAATGAACAAGGTTACGATCAAGAATTAGTATCCGTTGCCGAGGATATGACTACTGTTTGCCCATTAGCTTCAGGGTGACAATCTAGACTGCCTTTTCATGATAGTTCCATTAAGACAACACATGCTTTTCAACTCATTCATGTAGATACCTGGGGTCCTTATGCCACTTCCACTTATAATGGATGTAAAGCTTTCCGCACTCGGTGCGAGCATTGATGGGTTCTTGACTAGAGCTACTTGGACTCACCTTATGGGGTCCAAGAGCAATGACTTTCCCCTTATCAAAGCTTTCATGGATTCCATGATCAAAACTCAGATGTTCTAGACTGCTGTACAAACAATTAGAAGTGACAATGTCTTCATTGATGATACTTGGGTATGTTCCCGTAGCCGGGAGGAGCAAGAGCAACATCTTAGAGTTGTAATAATACACCAAACCTCCTGTTCTCATACACCACAACAAAATGGTGTGGTTGAAAGAAAACATAGATATCTGCTAGAAACCTCCAGAGCCTTACTTTTTCATTCCCAACTACCCCTTAGATTCCGGGGAGATTGTGTGCTTACTGGAACCTATCTCATAAAGAAGATGGAAGCAGTTCCAAGGACTACTTAGACAATATATCACCGTTTGAGTTGCTTTTTGGACAAATTCCTTCTTGGGATTGGCAGGCTTAAAACTATCGTAGGTTCGTGGAGGGGTTTTGCTTCAGTCCCCAAACAGAATAGGGATAAATTTCAGCCCAGAGATGATCCAGGTTGTCTTTTCTGGGATATCCATTGGGTGACAAAGTTCAGATAGTTGAACAACTTGAAGACTAAGCTTACCATAGTCTCCAAGGATGTAGTCTTCCATGAGGATGTATTTCCCTTTGACTCCTTCAGCTGGTGTTGGTTTTGCCTACAAGTTCAAGGCCTTATATCATTTATTATGATGCCATCTCATATTAGACTTGGTGTGGTGTTGATTCAGGATTGCAAGGTCATTACCTATGCGTTGCGGCATTTGAACATTCATTAGAAGAACTATCTAGTTCATGATTTATAGTTAGCAGCCACTGTTCACGCGTTGAAGATTTGGAGGTATTATCCTGTATGGCGTGGCACGTGAGGTGTTCACAGGTCACAAGAGTCTGTAGTATTTGTTCAAGAAAAAGGAATTGAATTTGAGGCAGAGAAGGTGGTTGGAGTTGTTGAAAGACAATGATATCATTATCGTATATCATCTAAGAAAGGCCAATGTGGTGGCCCTCCACAGTTTGCGTTAACAGTGCAGAGGTAGTCAGCCAGTATGGGCAGTTTTACTTATATTCCAGTCGTTGCGAGGCCATTCGCTTCATGGATGTTCAGGCAATGACAAAGGAGTTAGCAGCCTTGAAAGATAATCACACTTGAGTCCATAGTTCAGCTTCCTCCTGGTAAAAGACCTATTTGTTGCAAATGGGTCAATAAGATAAAGTACAGGGCTGATGGGTCTGTGGAAAGATATAAAGCTAGATTGGTTGTTAGGGTGACACCCAAGTTGAGGGTGTGGATTTCAATGGTCGAGCATGGAGATGCCAAGCAAGTTACCTTAGGAGTCCCTCATTGCTGTGGCTGTTAAACGGAACTGGTCTCTTTTTCAACTTGAAGGTCGAATAATGCTTTTTGTACCTAATGGTGATTTGGATTAGCTTTGAAGAAGTTGATTTTAGACGAGGACCATATCTCCCGGTACTGACTGTCACATGTTCCTCCTCTTCTTTTCCTCTAGTTTTTCTTCTTCAGAAATCCTTATTGGTGAAGTTTGAGACAAGCTTCTAGGCAGTGGTATGCCAAGCTGTCTCAAGCCTTATGTTCTAGGGGCTATTCTTCTTCTTTCAAGTAAGAGCATTCCCTTTTCTTTAAGAAATCTGCCTCTTCCAGAAGATTGAGAGTCCTGAGTGGAAGTTAGAGCGGATCACTATGGACTTCATTGAAATTGGACTCCCACTGGTAATGATTTGGAGGAGATTCGATACTGTCTTGAAAGAGCTTTCTGGACCTTGAGTTTAAAATCAAGGACTTGGGAGTCCTCAAACATATTTCATTCCTGTGGCAGTCTCTTATTCTTCCAAGAAGTTAGCTGAGATTTATATTCGGGAGATTTTTCGTCTTCAATGGTGTGCACGTGTCTATTATATCAAACCGAGGTACATAATTTACCTTATATTTTGGAGATCAGTTCAGCGAGAGTTGGGCACACTGGTTGAGTTGAGCATAGTTGTTTCATCAAGCTCAGACAGATGGGCAGTCCGAGCGGAGCTTATTCGGATTTTGGAGGATATGGTCCGAGCTGGTGTTTTTGACTTTGGAGGCTGGTGGGGAGCTGAGATTTTTTCCTTTAGCAGAGTTTGCCTACAATAACAGCTAGCAATCGAGTATCCAGATGGCTTCTTATGAGGTTTTGTATGGTAGATGGTGTCGGTCTCTGGTTGGATTGCATTGAGCCAGGAGAGGCTTGCATACACGCAGATATCTTAGAGTAACTTCTGCAGTTGGGGTCTTCATCAACAACACCCCTGATCTCTCCTTGTCTGCCTATTGTGATAGTGACTGGCTTCCTACCCGACACTAGGAGATCTATTTCTGGGTATTGTATTCTCTTGGGTGGCTCTCTTATTGGTTGGAGATTTGGCTTTCATAGTCAGAGAGCGGGTATTTCCTTTTGCGAGTGTCGCCTATGAAGGGCGTGATGAGATTTGGGAAGAAGGGAAATCTTAGCTCACCTGGCTTGTTAGACTTCTGTCAGATTTTGGTGTTCTTGTTACCACTGTTGTGCCTGTTTTTGTGATAATCAGGCAGCCCTACTCATTGCCGAGCTTATCATGTGTTTCACGAGCGGACCAAACACATGAAGTGGATTGCCACTTCATCAGAACCAAGCTTCATAAGGGCCTTATTGCCTTGCAGTACTATCCAATTAGACAAGGACTAGTCTTATATTGAGGAACCGGTAGCAATTCTAGATTGACATGTTCGTCCATAGTTGAGGCCTAAGAGTTTTCCTTCTGTTCAATCACCCTCCCCCTACTGAAGGGGGTTTTAGAGTTAGTGACTGCAGCCCAGCAGCCCAAGTTGATCCCCATCTTTTCCCCAACATAGGTACTTCCTTCTTATGCCATTCGAGTATGAACGGTTGTTTTAGAGGTAGAGAATGTGATGACCCAAAAGATCATCACTTGTTTTTAAAATGAATTCTACATTTTGAGGCTTCTTAAAAACCTCTTTCAGCATTACCTCGATCTGCGTGCTTTGTAAACACCGAGCACATAGAAAATAGAGACCGTGAGTTTTCTTTCTCTTTCTTTCTCTCGGTTCATCTCTTCAATTTTATCTCGATCAATCTGTGATATTGGTTAATACTTCGGGTAAACAGATAAGGACCCATGATTTGATGGTCTCGGAGGGTCCCTGGAAAAGTACAGGACTTGAGCATATGCCCGAAATCGAATTCTGAGGTCCGTACGTTTATGAGTTTGAGTGGTCACATTATCAGGTACACAAGTGTTAAATGTTCTATGAGAAATATGAAGGTACTGTGATTGATCAAAGTGCCATACAATGTGAAATTTGTGGTATCGGGAATGTATAATGGTTTCGGAGCACGGTATTAACTTCGAAAATATCGAGTTAGGGCAATTGTCTGAAAAATTAGTTGGCGTAGCCACTAGCCAGATCTAATTTTGAAGAAACTTTTCACAAACATTTTGGCTGTGTTTTAATCTGCATCAATTACACAACAACAACAATGATGATATACCAAGTATTATACCACTGTGGGATCTGGGGAGGATAGTATGTACCCATTAATCTTGTCTTAATTCATTGTTAAGAGGTTAATCTGCATCAACTATACACAATAGAAAAGATAAGAAAAAGAAAGAGAGGAGATTCATCGCAAAAAGATCTTTATAAAACCTCGAGAGCTAGGGTGAGATTCAGATGTGTTTCAGAAGGTTTTTGAACTCATAAAAGTTGGCAGGTTTATAGGCAAGTCAATATTGCTAATGTTAACAAGATAGTATCATGTTTTGATCACAAAAAGTACCCTAGTGAAAATGAGGAGCTAGCCATTCTGAAGGAAATTTCAATCTACACGAATGCGAGACCAGGGTCAACGAATGAGAAGCTTTGGGGGTCTTCGTTCGCGAATACAAGACTGTTATCAGCACCCTCGATTAACAAAGACACCCGCCAAAAGCTTAAGAAGCTAGGCAGGGGTAGGGGTATCGTAATCTATGCGAATGCGACCACCTGGCCGCGAACAAAGGCTCGAAGGGGTTAATTCTCCGCGGGGGCTAGCCGACTACTACGAACACGTAGGTCACTCAGGCTTAATTCATCGCGAAGGTGATAATCCTATTGCGATCACATAGACCAAAATTTAGGGTAAATTGTAATCGATTGATTTGATATATATGATGTGTTATGGGAATTTGTCTTCTATCTCAGCACACCTCTTGAATGATAAAGAGTATGGTTTTTAGAGAGAGAGACTTCACAATAATCGTTTAATAGGTAAGTAATCCCCCTCTTTTACATTGCTTGGGTCCCTTTTATATATTAAGAGACCCTCCTCGAAATGCTAAAACATACATGAACTGAATACGTTCCTTTGAAAGGACGAAGGGGCCTATAGTGTCGCTTGTTCCACCATCCCTAGGTCGTACCCCCTCTTTAGCAAGTGCACGCCTGACGGTCACCCACGCCGACGCAGGGACGCAGGGGGTCGATATTTGGGGTCGTGGGTGAGTACCTCCGTTCTTCGGGGTTGCATCAGGGTGCGTCCCCGATGGGTGGAACCACGAACTTTGTATTGGGAGAATTTTTGACCTAGTTCGAAGAATGATGGTAACTTAACCGATAGAAGGTAAGCGTTGGAGACTATTGAAAAGCTGACGCCCAATACCTTTATTCAAGTAGCGTCAGCATGCGCATGCGTCATCATTAAGTCGATTTATGTCTAGATACGATTGATTTGGAGTAACAAAAAAAGATGTTATGACGTTTTGGTTTCCCGAGCCCGTTTGAAATATGCCACTTCGATTTTAAGTGCCACCCAATCCTATAAATAGGGGAAGGGTTTAACTTGATGCAACTTGTGGGATTATTTTCAAAAACTTCTCTTTAACAAGTAACTCATTGTGACAATCAGAGAAACTTCATCGTTTCTCAGAAACCTTCCTTTCGTTGTGTCATACACTATTCCTTGAACGAAAATCATCGCTAAATCCCGGCGGAATTCTAACCTAGAGGGATTCTTGATGCTATTCCGATCAAGTTAAGTATGGACATCCGCTCCTCCTGCGGTGACGAAGGTGAGAAGGGGAAAAGGACCCACCCCTCTCACTGTGGATAACTTTCTAGGAAAGAAACTTCTAACTGAGTTTGCAAGTCATAGAGTTAAATGAAACGTAGGTTAAGGGATCATCAAGTTCAGCATTGTGAGTTAACGCACAAAGATCATTTGGACGATCTTCGGGTATAATTCCCCCCTTCCCCTACTCCCGAGCATGGGAACCCTGGCATATGCATATGTGCTCGTCAACCTCGTATATGCATCGTCCCACATGTATCAAACAATATTGTGCAATTAATAGTAGGAATTCCTCCAATAAACATAGGTTACAAGACACTTACCTCCCTATCTTTCCTTTAACGTGTGTCAACGTCTCAGCTCACTACATTTTCCTTTAAGAGAACTCTCTGACCAATTGAATCTAGCAGGATACTGTCTACATACCATTCTGAGCTGGCTGTGTGCGAGGTCTCCGTCCACCATCTTTTGCAGCTATTCAACGCCGGCTACCTAAGTGGAACCGTGCTATATTTGAGGAGCCGTGGTGCGATATAAGATGTAATAACGTGGCCGACCGTTTTGAGAGTAATAGCCCCGATCAAAAATTTGGTGCTTAGGTGTATTTATGCGATTGTGGCTTGTCGGGAGATTTTGTTTTTGTATTTCAACCCTGTCGGATACCCGGAGAAGTGGAATTCGAAACGTAAGCGTTTCCATTCATTGAATTCTTTGAACCATACGTCGGAACTGTGTAAAGGCGGTTCTAGAATTTGTATTATTTTTCTTTAGCTTAGTTGGGTGATTTTGGGATTAGGGGCATGTTAGCATTGTGTTTTGGAGATCTGTAGCAGATTAACACTTCAAATGGGGAAATTTGATTTTTAGGTAATCTGGACCAGTAGTGGACCTTTTTGATATCGGGGTCAGAATCCGATTCCGGAAGCTGGAGTAGTTGGAGGTCTGTACAAGTTTCATCGACTCATGGGTAAGACCGAGTTCAATAGGCTCAATGGATCAATAGAGACACCCTTTGACTGTCTGAGGGGGTATTACTTCCACATCGATGTCAGGGGTTGCGCCTGTGATGGCATAGGTTGCAAGCGAAGCGACGCCATAGGTACCAACTCCACAACCTACAGACGAGTCTTCTAAGGGTGAGGAGTAGGTTGAGAGAAAAAGGCAAAGGCTTGAGACGGGGAAAGGCGGTGGATACTGAAGATGAAAGTAGTAGCATGCCTCGTCAAACGCCTAGACCCATCTTTATGGCCTACACTATTCATTCCGGGCTGATGGCCTATCAAGCCGGTACTAGCTCGGCTCGTGCCGCTGAAGGTGGCTCAGCAACCATTGTTGATGGAGTTGGCGGGGCTGCTAAAAAGAGATCGAACTCCGACATCGCCCATGGAGATGTAGATGAGTTTGTGGGCGGTCTCACGCATGTGGAAATGACGGCAGATGGGTGTGATCGTCGAATCGTGATTTCGGGGACTTACAATTTATTAGTGCACAACGAACAAGCGGCGTTGGAGCTTGCCTTGTTGTATGCCTCCCCTGAGACTCAAAATGCTAAAAACCGTCAGCGATGCGGAGTTGTCTCAAAGGGTCGTCGGCATGATTCTACAATTATCCTTTTGTTTTTGCGTGTCGTGAGGACGGTTTTGAATAATTTCCAGGAATTCTATGCTTAGATTGATCCTTTAAATTCAAAATTAGGGTGAAAATTTGGAGAAAAATTGGAAAAGTGGAGGCGCCGTGAGCAGAAAAAGGAGACTATATTTAATAAGATGGTAAAAAGGTACCTCAACGGTACCGCTCCAAGCATCAAGCGGCGGTGGATGGCCAACAGGAACCCATTTTCAAATTTCGGAAAAAGCAGGAAGCCCTCAAATTGGAACGTAGAGTAGCGAAATTGGAGTAGAAAGACGAGCAGCTGATGAGGGCCGTGGATGCTTTCATGTTCAGCGAAGAGGATTGGAATGAGACCTTGCCTCAAGTCGAGGGGTGAAGAGCTGGAGCAATTTAGTCGGAGGGTGGCAGCAAAGAATGCCGATTTGAAATGTGGAGAGATTATCACCTGGGTGTTATTGGTAAGTAATTCTTAGTTGGATTTGCGTTCTTAGGCAAAGTGTCCAGCCAATGCATGAGGACCCGGTTCGGCCTTCGCAACTTTCTTCATTTCATCCTCATCTGATCGGGATGCGTGCCGTAATGCGCATGAGAATGTGGGTTTATTTTGAATCCAAACTGGATGTTCAAGGAGCTTCATGTTGTGGGTCGAGCTAAGGATGAGGTTCAGATGTGGCGGCTTGAGGCTCTGTTCCTTTAGCTCGGGAAAAAGCCTTCGGGTGCAGTTATGCATGGTCCCCTGAGTGCGAGGGCTATACTTTAGAGGATATCAAGCGGGTAGACTCTGATTCCTGGTATAGTTCCCTAGCCACGATTCTGCTATTTGCTGGAATAATATAGGATGAGGGGCCCCGACGGACAGGATGTCAAATAGCTTTAATTTGAGTATATATTTCGATTTTCTATCCCTTTTTTGCTTAATGTAATTGGGACCCTTCACGGTACCAAGCTGAATGTAATTGGATTAGATTAATATATGAATTATACTTTATCAGTCATTCATTGAATGATAAATAACTACAAGTGACGGAGACAGACGATTTAAATAATTGAAACTTCACCTTCCCAGAGGCGATGTTCGTTTGTTTGTATCGAAAATTTATCATGACTTTGAGCAGTGGAATCTAAATGATGTAGGCGTTCTTGGGGGTAGCTTAATTGGGGGAGATCCCCTGGCTTGGACCAAATGTCATCGTAGGTAAGTCAAAGTTTGGTCTAGTAATCGGATAAGACGTAACTTCGTGACTGTTGTCGGAATGTTATTCTGAATTAGAAGTCGACTGGGTCTGACGCGTAATGGCGATGAGTCTTATCCAGTGTGATTTTCCTAATTTCATGTCACGACCCTAAATCCAAACCCGATCGTGATGGCGCCTCTGGTGTCGACGTTTAAGACCAGCCGACATGGCCCTTAGCCAGTTCAGGATATGACTTCGACCATCGTCGAGTGTTATCCACCATGGTCAAACTGGGTCGATGTTTAATGGCGAAATGGCCTTAGCCATTGTTGATTTTCACACGGCCTTAGCCGCTTGCACGGATAGAGAGAGTGGCCTTAGCCGCATACATAATGAGCATCTTAGAACAATACTACAAGTCTAATGGAGATAATGGCCATTAGTACATATAACTGAATCAAAAAGGAAATAAAATGGATAGAGGATGCACTGGGCCACGAAACACCAAGCAACTGAAAAAATGTAGATCTTCAAAGATCTGCTGGAACTAACAACCCTCAGTAGTGAGTACTCCCTTTATTATATTGGCCGAGAGACAGTATCGACTGGTCGATAGGATATAAAATCACATTAAACACAACTAGGTGTCCCCTTCGTCGCCTCGTTCAAAACCTTCCCGAGTAAAACCCAATTGGGAAAAAACTCGGATAAGGGAAAAAAAGAGTACGATTTCGGGGACGCCTTTCAGAAAATGAAAGTATTTGAGGTGGGAGAAGTAAACTCACAAGAACTTCTCCTCGGTCTGAATAACAACAGCTGAAGCAACCCCTAGGGCAATATCACAGGAACAATACTATCCCTTTGGGCTATATCTAAAATCACAATGGTCCATCCCAGTTGGTACCCAATTTCTCTTCACTCGGATCCTTTGACGACTAATGTTTTGGCTTTGAGGACGTAATATCACCCATCTTGTGACATCGTAAATAGGCCACTCGACCTCATATCAATCACAAGCCACCTTGGGGTTGTACAATCTCAGGGCCTCGACCTCATAATCTTATAATTAGTGGGCCATATCCCTTCGTCCTTCGGCCTCGTCCAGGTAGCCCGACCCAAAAGTATCTTCACAACACAAGCCCTCAACCTTACTTAGTCAGAATCTCAGGCTTGGCTCCACGATTTCAACAGGTATGTACGTCAGTTCCAGTAGACCATATGAATACCGCGTTTCTCCTGTGTTGGATTTGGGTGTGGTTCTATGTGCCCACAACACTATCTTGTTGTAATTCTGGCAAGGGCCCTTTAGCTTCTTCGAGTTTATTTTTCAACATATGTTCAATATTGTTTTGCTGGAGAACTCGGCTTGGCCGTTGGCGGTGGGATGAAATGGCAGTTGAGAAAAATATCAGCAAAATCCCCGAAGGGTCCAACTCAGTTGTGGGCACAAAGCCCAAATATGGTAACTGGGGGCCGTTGTCGCAGCTGATCTAACATTTAGGGATGCCGAAGCGGCATATGATGTTTTACGCAGTAAAATAGTCATTCAGGTGATGGACTAAGTCACATCCCTAACAATGCACGACCCCACGCTCGTCATCTAGTGTTTTTGTCACCTCAACATAGCAAAACATTGTGTAATCTGGGGTTTATATCCATTCCTCACTTGATGAGGAGTCAAGGCGAGGTGACTGAGTGGAGAAGCTCACCTCAATC
This sequence comes from Nicotiana benthamiana, assembly GCA_034376525.1. Classification (NCBI taxonomy): domain Eukaryota; kingdom Viridiplantae; phylum Streptophyta; class Magnoliopsida; order Solanales; family Solanaceae; genus Nicotiana; species Nicotiana benthamiana. Next base: position 36,089 of record JAXGFW010000151.1, read on the forward strand.
CGGCCAAAACTCTATCTCGCAATGCCTTTGCCCTCGAATTGGCCTCCGAATGCTCCGAATCTACCAAAAATCAAAACGCAATCATTTTCAAAATATGCTAAAGGGACCAAGCCCACTCGAAAATAACCGGCTCAGATGAGGCAGCGGACGAGTCCAAAATTACCAAAACCCGTCTCCCGGGCCCATGCTTAGAATTCGATAAATTTTACATTTTTAGATTCCTTATCTCCAGACGAGTTCATACATATGGTGCGGCCCAAGGCACTTAGCGATGGGTCCACCAAACGTTCTTTTGTAGAGATCATGCTCTATCAGGCTGTATCGGGCGGCTTAGATTTCTAAGCCCTAGTTTCTCTCGTCACGCGGGAGTGTCCCGTCCTACAGATAGGATACAAACTGGTTGCGCCAGTCCCAAGTAAGGTTTAAATAAAGTACCTCAACGTGATCTATGGCCGAATGGAGTAGCGGGACAACACTTTCCTTGTTGATATTTCTGGTAGTCGCGGCTAGTTTTGCTAAGCCATCTGCCTTGACGTTTTTTTCCCTGGGTATTTGTTCGAAGTGGCACTCGTCGAATTAAGTCATCAGCTTGTAGAAATTTCAATAGTTTGACCCAGGTATTTTTGCATCTACGGTTCTTCCACCACATTTGTGTTATCGTATTGCGTAAGTCCTAATGACTTGATTTACTACGAGTTGGGAGTCGCAGTGGAGGGTGAGTCTTTGGGCCCCGTATTTGATAACTAACTTCATACCGATGCATATTCCACATTAGCCTCATACTCGCAGGTGCAGTCCCACAACTGCATCTACGGCTCCTGCCTTCCGAGGCTTTGTATGGACTGACGAATTATTTCACCCGTGGGGACTTCAGGTACCTAATCCGCAGGTGCGGAAATACCAGAAGCAGCAAAAATCTGCAGCATCTCAAATTTCCCAACTCTCTGTCAACCACCCGAAATCACCCTGAGGCCTTTGGGACCTCTGGCAGTATCTCTGCACTGAAGTCGGCGACAAAGTCAGCAACTTGCACTTATGACTTGATGGCGGTTCTTGGATGGAACAACATCACAAAAACCAAAACACATCGAATTCAAGCCTTATGGCCCAAAATCTTCTATATTCCGCTTTTGATCAAAACGTGTACCAAACCACGTTCTAATGACCCAAAATTTTGTCACCTTTATGGGGTGGCACTGACAAAATCATTGCAGCTCTCGGAATTCCATTTCAACCCTTATATCAAAATCTAGGACGAGAGCCAACTTCTCGAGTAGTGGAAATAGTTGCTTCGGCATATCAACTAGGTTTTGCCAATTCAAGCCTAAATCTACTCCGAACCTCCATAACTCATTTTGATCACACTCGTAAGTCCTAAATCAACCTCCTAGCAATAAATCCAAACACTGCCAGATATACAAGCAGGCACATCGCCCGGGTTTCCTTTAACACAGTAATAGTGGTGACGATAAGTTGAAGTTTCAATTTCTTAGGGCCTCGATGCATTATTCGTTCCATTGTAACTCATGATCCATTCTCAATACGTTGAAGCCAACTTATGGTATCTGTCGGAGGATTGGAACTAATTAAAAAAGCAACAAGAAGTATAAATGGAGAAACAGAGTGGTAACTCATGAGATGACTAGCCGGGTCGTCACATCCTCTGCAACTTAAACAAACGTTCTTCCTCGAACGAGTATGAAGCATACCTCGAAGCCTCAAACAGGTGAGTTGATATCAATACTCTGCGTCTCTCGCTTGGTCTCCTAGGTAGTCTCCTCCATGTGTTGACCTCTCCACAACATAAGACCATTTAACTGAACCGGTCCAGTATCTCAAGAAGGCTTCTTTCAAGTGATCGCCAATGTGATCCTCTTTCTTTGCATTGAATTTACATAACATGTCGTCGATATAAACTTCCATATTCTTGTCGAGCTATTCCATTCTCATAAGCCACCTACCAAATCCTCTGAAGCACCTCAAAGGCCTAATGAACCTAGGACTCAATTTCCATTGAGCTCGAATGGCATCACCTTATAACACCTCCGAGTTTGATGGCTCATCTGGATAATCGGCCTGATAGCTTCAGGTTCGACCATCATAATTTGGTTGTAGCCGGAGTAGGCGTCTAAGAAACTTAGCAGTTCGTGCCCGGCGGTGGCGTCTGAAAATCAGCTGGTTCTTGATGTAGGGTAATGGGAATGAGTCCTTTGGGCATAAGAGCCAATTTTTATAAATAGGGATATCAGGTTTCATCGTCTCTCAAAGCCTATCTTACATAATAAACAGGCAATTACATACCTTTATCCTCTCGAACCAGTACACCACTTACCGCTATTTAATATACGGACATGTACATACATAGTGTTGTCCATTCTTCACTGATTGGCGTATCGTTGATTGCAGCGTAGAACTTCCTCCTCATTTGCCGTACACGGGGTATAGCGGGTCGACATTCAACTTGTGAGACGATGTCTTTCGGGATTCCTGACATATCTGAATGGGAGAAAGCAAACAAATCTGCGTGGTTAGCTAAGAATTGGTTGTACTTATTTGGGTCACTGAGTCTGTTCCCGATGTAGGCTTTCTTCGAAGCTGTCGGCGTCGTCCAATTGGACTGGGTCGAGGTCTTGGACTGTTGCTTTGCATCTTTCTACGATTTCTGGTCTTTGATAGCCTCCGCTTTCGGGTTGGATTTCTCCGATGGCATTTATTTTGTCAGCATTAATTTTGATTCCCCTATTTGATACCATGAAGCCAAAGAATTTTCCCGAACCCACTCCAAAGGCGCACTTCTCAGGGTACGTGAGCCTCATGTTGTAACTTCTGAAGATGTCAAAAATTTCCTGCAAATGAGGTCAAAGGGTTCTCTGTGCTTAGGGCTTAACTCACATAGAAGCTCGAGGGGACTGCCCACATGGCGTGTATCCAGGTGCGCCCTATGATGGCGTTGTAAGCCGTTTCCTGGTTCATCATATGGAACTATGGTTTCCAGCGTACACTACCCCGGTATGCTTTAGCCTGAAGGGCACTACATTTGAGTAGCAGATATCTCTCCGGAGGTCCGTGCTTTACTGCATGATGAACGAGGTTTGTTCCCTGTCCTCTAGGTTCATCTGAACGCGGTATTATTATACCCCGAGTTCTATTTGCATGAAAGGTGAGCTCCTGGATGGATAATACATAGCGCCACTTCCGTCGTGACCAGATGAAATCAATATTAGGAAATGGGAAGGAATCTTTGTGACACGCTTGATTCAAGTCTTTATAATCAGGAAAAACACATTCTTAGCTTGTTTCCCTTTTTAGGCACCACCACTATGTTTGGCCAGCCATTCAGGGTACTTTATCTCTCTATTGGATCTTAACTTAAGAAGTTCCGTTACCTCTTCTTTGATGAAAGTATGTTTTATCTCGGACTATGTTCTTCTCTTCTACTTCATGGGTTTAAATTTGGGACCGGTTCTCAGCTTGTTGGGAGGTTATTTCTGGCAGAATTCTATGTCATGCGTGCTGGAGAAGGTGGCTTTAGCAAAACAGTCGATATTGTTCTCTAAGAAATTGAATGAACCCTTTCCTGCAAAGTTGGGCGGTTAACCCAGTTCCTAATGTATACCATACGATCCAGGAGGTGCTTGGATTAATATCCTTTGCACCACTTCTTGTCGCAAAACTATACAATCTTCGGTCTTGTGTCCCCTTTTCTGATGGAACTTGCACAGGACGTTTGACCTCCTTGTGTGAGGATCATCTTCGGGGATTTTCTGTGTGTTCCTAACCTCTTCTAAGTGCCCAGCTTATCCAGCGCGTAACACTTGTTCTGAAGAGGACACACAAAAGTTATGGGCAGATAGAAAAGGAGCGCATACCTCTTTCATTCCGGAGTGGGACGACATGTCGCTACACTGCATCAAGGTGCCTTGGATGGGGTGGATGGGGTGGTCCTGATGTAACAAACGCACCGATGCTTTTATATCCTAGTTCACCAGCAACCCGTGGCTAGTTCCAGTCCCCGAGAGACTCTGCGTCGAGATTTCTTGCTTCTGACTGTATCGTCGTTAGTCGTTACGGGTTGGCCCATTGAGATAGTCTCATCCGCTCTTACTTGAGGACACAAGCCTCAACAACCTTTGCTCGGAGATACAACACTCCAAGACTTCAACCAAGGAAACACAAGTTCCTTCTTACAACACAAGGGACTAACAACTTCCCCTTGGAGTCTTCGCTCTCTGAACCATCTCTGTTCAAACAAGACACTCCCTTAAGAGGAGATAGCGGATTAAAAAGAATACGCTCAAGATCGCAACAACTAAGAACAGTGGCCCATCTTGTCAGTGTTTCTCCAAAGCTTTTGTCAGCAGTACGAAATGGTACTTGTTCCTTAGGCAATATCGTATGCCCTTCACAGCTTTAGTCACGTAATGAATCATATGATCCTTGGAATCCGTAGTCCGGTCATATATTCTTAAGTATTGTGGCATCTTGATTGTTTTTGGGATTGGGTGAGGGGCAACCTCCTCACTGTACAGTTGCCTAATTGCCAATTAAGAGTTGCTGCTTTGCTTAGGGGCACCATCGAATTTTGTCAAAGTCCCACAATCGATTGTTTGCCAGTTCTTCCAAAAATCAATCCCAGATTTTGCGCTTTGTTTTCATTCTCTATCTCCTCCATTTTCTTGAGGATGGTTGCAAGTGCACCATCACTGGCGCTGGTATCGACATGAGTGTTGCTTGCTCGTGCAGCATCGAGTTCACCGTTTTTGAGCAAACTACTTAGTGTGTTTATCGACCACTCTTCCAGTAGCTTCTTGACTACCGAGGGTGTTTCTTTGGCGGCAGATGTAGAAGCCCCTTTCTCATGCAGAATCGTTAAGTCTTCAATTGAAGAGGGTGAGATCTTCTTATCTAGTGCACTACCGGGTGTTGTGCTTATATATCAGTCTCCTCTACCGGCCTCGTTGAAAGGACCTCAATGACGTTGGTTGCTACATCTGCTATTGTTTTCATCCTTGCTTCTCTTTCTGTCATCGTTCGATTTAATAACTATGGGAGGATTAAGAATGGTGACCGTTGTTTTTTGATAGCCTAGGTATTGTCATAAGTTCACAATCGATTATTTTGTGACTTTGAAAAATTTGATGGACGCTGTCTCTTCACAATTAAAGGACAATCGATTGTCATTTGCTTCACAATCGATTATTTCAGAGTCGCCACTTGGGAGATTTAGGGTGTCCCAAGTGACCAGTTTTAATCCCCAATCGAGGAAAAGAATGATTCTATATTACAGTCTGCGTACCAGAAATCCAGATTTGGAATGCTCACTGCCTTAACCCGAGAGAAGGTGTTAGGCATTTCCGAATTTCGTGGGATCTGGCACGGTCAATCAACTGACTTATATTTGGCTTATTCATCTGATTTTATACAATTAAAAACTTTTTTTAAGCTAAAGCTAAAGCCAAAAGCGAAAGTTAAAGCTAAAGTTTAAAAATCATTTTGACTAAAAGTTAAATATGCATTATTTAAAATCATTTTGCTCTAAATTAAATATGCATGATTTGTTAAAAATATTTTTACGAGAGAAGCCAAGTCTTGAGTTCAAGTTGTCGGATCATCATCACAATTAAATACCGACTCATATAAAACTTAATCTCGATCTTTGTCTTGTGCTTGAACCTCGTCATTATGTCAATTTACGCATAGTTTGTCATTCATCAAAACCTACAAATATGAACACACGTTTAGTTATAATGCCTTGAGAACGTGTTTCCAACAATTTCCCCCTTTATTGATTATTATGGCAAACTTTTAAGCGGGATATGCATACGTTAGGCAATTCATCGAATGACGATTCACAGTCAATGTACCCGTGATTATCGACACATTTCAACTTCGTCGAGATTTGGATTTTAGTTCCCCCTCAATATATGAATTCCCCCTCAATTTATGCCGATAAGTATTGAGAGTATTAAGAGTGCATACGCGTCTAGAGTTATCTTCCGTGTCATTATTTTGGGAAGGCCGTGAAAAAAAACTTCGTTTATTAAATAAATCTACCTATTAACCCGCAAATAATGTCTAAGACATTTTTAATATATACATTTATGGGAAACCCGTACTGGATAATCGATTATATGAAAAAGAGAAATCGATTGTTCTGTGCGTCAAGCTTTATCACATTCCCCCTGCCTTTAGGGCGATACCTGCAAAAATACGTTAGACGTCTCCGACGCTTCAAGATTAGAAAACATGTGAAAGGGAAAAATGCAATGCATGACTTAGATCAACGTGGAGTCAAGGATCCCGAGTTTCACTACGAATTCGGAAGAAGGACTCTTTCTCTAAGGTCTTTGTAAAGATGTCGGCCAATTGATCTTTGGTTTCAACCAAATTAAAACAATTTCGACATCGCCATTGAGAACCAGTAGATCTCTTATAAAATGAAAACAAACACTAAGGATTGCCATTGCTCCTGTACGTGAACATAAACTATGAACTTATCAAGCATATAGCAAACAAATATCTATCACATCTAATGAAAACATACAACAGATACAACCAAATCAGTATGTAAGATGAACGTCCTTCATCCAAAGGATTTGAGCGCAAGCAACTCCACCGCGCGGCTACATATTCAGCCTCGGTTGTGGACAACGCAACACTTACTTGTTTCTTGCTAAACCAAGAAACGAGAGAGCTACCGAGCAAATGGCAAGTGCCACTAGTGCTCTTGCGATCCAACGTGCAAGAAGTTCGAGCAGAAAACTTTATCGGACCGGAATAGCCCGGACCTCGACGGAAATGGGGAGCTCAAACACGAACAGAAAAACTAAAAGTAAACTCAAACAAGATACTTCAATATCCGTTTCACCGGCTCTCAGGTGAGAACTCCTTCGGACACGATTGATAACGAGCGCATAAGCACACGCTAAACATGATGTCCTTGTGAGTTGACTGCTAGGGGTCGTCTGGTTGCTGGAGATTATACGGGTTGTTATGGGCGGTGTGTCGACGTTGGGTGGTCGACGATGATCCTTACCTTTCTCATCTTTGTCTAGATGGAGAGTGTGTGTTCGATGGGGGTTGCCATTGCTTTTGCATTGGTCATTTCAGGTGGTTTCATGGGGGCTGTTCGTGGGGGAAGGGCTGGACGACGCAGACGTGAAGGTGAGGGACGGGGTTATGGCTTTTATTGTCTTTGATTGTAATCCCAAAAAGAATGTTAACTCACCCATTCCCACATCTCAAATTCGCTTGTCATTAAACCGGAAAATTCCTTGCACAAAACATTGGTTAGTAGCACCAAATATAATATCATCCACATAGATTGTAGAGAGACTAAGTATAGAGAAGGAGAAGGATTTGAGAAGACTCTGGAACTCAAAGAGTGGTGTCAACTTTCCCCCTAATGAGAAATCAGAAAAACGAAGTCCGGGGGCTCCAAAATATCTGGGGACCCCAAGCTCGGGAGCTTGTTTTAAACCGGATACGGACCATATGGACCCAAATAAGAAAATGAAATGGGGCTCAGACATGAAGTGGCAGCGGTAAATACAAATGGCCCAAATAACACATAATCATCACAGCCCATGCTATTGAAATAACACCATTTAGAATAAGCACTTTCGTGCATCCACTTGACTCCATACAATCATGTCTAAATTCATAGAAGAGGTAACAGCTTGTATCTCAACACCCCCCAGAGCTTGGAGGGGGGAACCACCTGCAACTTGGAGAGAGTAGTATTGTTTCTTCATAGTCAATCCCCTCTGCTTGATTATAGCCTTTGCTACAAGCCTAGCTTTGTTTCTAAGTGATTACACCATTTTCATTAGTCTTGATAAAACCAGAAAGCATTTCGTACCAATTATGGTATGATTTTTCGGGTCTTGGCACCAAATCCCAAACGTCATTCCGTTTGAATTGGTTAAGCTCCTCTTGCATTGCCAAGGTCCAAAATTCATCCCCAATTACTTCGGAGATGGTTGTTGGTTCAATTTGAGAAACAAAAGCAGTATGTTCCTAAGGTGTTCTTAAGGGAGTTCCGGGTACTTACCTTTTCTCCAACGTCAACTCAGCAACAACCTGTGCTAGAGGGCTCGGTGATTCAGTCCTCAGCAGAGGAAAAGAAACAACAGGCTCGTTTCTTTCTCCAATTGTGGCGTTTCCTCCGTTGATTGTTCCAAGATTTCATCTTGAATTTCCAAAAGCCAGTAACATTGTACTTTGTCTTTCAAACTATTTAAGGGCAATACCTGCAGTCACTATCAGAAAACCCAGCAACAGAAAAATCAGCATTATTTTCGGAAAACACAATATGGAGGGGATTCCTCCACAATTTGGGTTCTCAGAACATGCAAGGCAGCAGTCATATGGGGAAGTCTGGGGGATTTGAGAAATTGACTCATGCTGACTGCAAAACAAATATCAGGCCTGGTGTGAGTCAGGAGAGCATCTTGCCAACTAGACTCCTGTACATTGTTCAGGAGAGGGCAAGAGATTTACACCAGAATACTCTAGAATGGGAGATATTTGACATTGATGTCCAAAGGGAACATAAGGGGTTTTCATGAAGTAACATTGGCCTTATGACTACTCTATATAAAACGTAGCAAATCAGAGATATACTCACGGCATCCGACCAAAAATGTTTGGGAATCTTAGCCTCTTCGAGCATGGTTCTGGCCCAGAAAATAATGCAAGAGACACCTATTTTTCCTTTCCACCACCCCATTTTGTTGTGGTGTTCGTGGAGCGGAAACAGGTATGCTCAGATACTGAGTTCATCACTGTCATCCCCAGTGAGTATTATGTCATCCACATAGACAGCTACCACCACAAAGGAGCCAGGTTTACCTTTGATGAACAAGGAGTAGTCATTCAAAGAATGAAGTGACGGTTGTTTCCTTTTCGTTTTGGGGAACACGTTTAAGGAAATATTTAGAGGAATTTTGAAACAGCATCACTTTTATGGGCAAGAAATAAAGTCCAAGTAAATCTGGAATAATCCTATCCAACAATAACAAAAGCATAACGATTTCTACCTAGACTTTCACATGCGAGATGGTCCAAATAAATCCAATGTGAAGCAATTGACAGCCATAGCAATAAGGCACTTCACAGAAGTCATTTTAATCACAGGAGAGAAAGTTTCAGTAAAATCAATCCCCTCAACCTGGGTGTCACCCCTAATAACCAACCTGGCTCTATACCTTTCAACACTGCCATCTGGAAGACCTTGTATTTAATTTTGTGAAACCCATTTGCAACCAATGGGTTTCTTACCAGGAGGAAGAGGAACAACATCCCAAGTATGCATGTTAGTGTGAGCTACTCTACGATGCCATAACCAAGAATCATGGCAGCTTTGCTCATTAAACAATTCAACATATTCGGGTGAAGAATTTGCAGAGAGGCTCAGATTCCATATAAAGGAGGCAATATGGAGCCCAGAAAAGGCAGGGAGTTGACAGACATTAAAATCGCTTAAGATATGAAGGAGGATTATGTTGTCTGTGAGACTTTCTGGTGAGCAGGAACAGATGGAGAAGGAGCTAAGACAGGAGGTGAACCAGCAGGACTGGAAGGGGTAGGAAAAGGCAGCTGCACAGAAGTGGGAGAAGATAGGCTTAATGGAGAGAGAGGAATGGGATCCTTACCGACCGATCAGAGGCCGATCATCATTTTCTCCAGATGGAATAAAGGGAAAAGAAAGAAGCAGGAGGCTTCCCCCTTCCTTGTGTTCTAGTTGAAGGAATTTGGATTCGTCTCCCGTTCATGAAAGAGACATCCACTGGAGACCAGGTACCATAGTACACTTGATCCCTTCAAGATCATACCAACAAAACAGATTAATGATTTTTTCCAAAGGGATAACCCAGGAAAACACATTTTGGGAATGGCTCTTCGGCTTTAGGCTTATCCCTTTGAGGTGATGGGAACAGTGGCAAAGGCAAGGTCACCCAAAAGTCCTCAAGTGAGTAATATGATGGAATTTTCCCATAAAAAATTTCATGAGGACAAGTCACGTTAGGATCTGGTGGGTATTCTATTAAGAAGATAGGTGGCAGTCAACAGACGAGATTCATTTACCCTATTTTTGACAATATAACTACTGCGCAAATCAGATTGAAAATCATTTCACCTACCATTTGGTTCTAGGATATGCATCATTTCTAGAATAGTTGAACAACACCATTTTGTTGAGGAGTGTTCTAAAAGGTTCAAAATTCCTTCTAGTGTTTGGCCTAGAATGTGCATTATTTCTAGCATGATTATTTCTAGAGCCTAATTCTGAAAGCATTGTCACTTCTAGGTTTGTTGTATCTAGGATGAACATTAAATTGGGTTCTGACCAAAGAAAGAAATCACTTAAGCATAGAAAAGGCATTGCTTTTGGATCCCAACAGGTATGTTTCTGAAACCTAGTTGCCATGCTTGGTCGACTTCAAATTAACAAGCACTTCATTCAAATTTTTATGAGAGGAAGTTAAACTTATCTAAGGTGCCCTTAAGCCTTTCTACTTCATTTTTGAGATGCATGCAAGAAGTTCTAATGGAGCTATCAGGGAAAGGAAGCCTGGCTTGTCTGGCCATGGGACAGACTGTACAGCAGGGGTTGTTTGGAAGCAAAAGGAAAAGACAGACCAGAAATGCATTTTCTATTTGCAAATGGAGTATGTGCAAGCCTTAAGTGCCAAACGGAATTCATATCAGATGCAAATTCATTATTAGAGATGGAAGCATATTCACATGTGAAGGCAAAGAAACAACAATTTTTGAAGCTTTAATAAATTCGCTATACAACTCATCAAAAGCATTACATTTCTTCAAGAAACAGACACATAAGGCAATGCAATAACTTTGTTATCATTACAAGAAGCAGATACAGGAGAAACAGAAGATTAGAAGAACAATTAACAGAGGGAGAAAGGGGAAGGAGTCACCGGAGTCGCCTCCCCAAGATATGTATGCTCGTTGCTTCTTGAAGCAGGTTCTCTTCCAAGATCCTGTGGCTCAGAGAAGGGTCCTGTATCATGTGTAGTAAGCAGGAATGTTCAGTGAACTCATAGCACTTTATACAATGCAACTTGCTTCACTAACTTGTGAACAGAAATTCAAGTTGTGTTTGAAAAGAAAGGAACTAGCAGTACATTGTGAAGAGTGATGAAAGAAGTCAAGGCAAAGGAGCCAGTGCAAGTCACTTTCAGGTTGGCTTGTATTAGCCATTTGGAAGAGCGATTCTTTGCTTCCTTTGATCATGGCAGAGTTAAGAGGTATAATGTTAAAAAGTAGTTGTTTATTCATAAGTGTCATGTGATTAGAGGCACCTGAATCTATAATCCGTCGAGGTGACAGAATTAATGTAAGTAAGCCAATGCAAATTCTTGGAATTGCAGATACAGGGTTTTCAGTTAACATAGTACCAGCAAAGTTTGCAGCAAATTCCTTATGGGAGGAGGAGTTCTTAAGAGCATGTGGATTCCCCCATTTACGATTGGTCTGGTGTAACAATCGTTCATCAACTGGTCATAATCGACCTTTTCGCCTTCCTGTGAAACAATTCATATGCATGGGTTAGGAAATCAATTTTGGCTTCCCTTACCTGGACCGTACCTTCGTACGTAATAGAGTGATCCAGCAGGATTCCCACATTTGAGGAACAGATAACAGACCATCAAGATATCTTCCTGTAATCATCATCATTTACAGCACTCAGATGAGCAATTAGCAGCAGGCCTCCTTCCCATTGTTTAAAGGTGGCACTTTTTGGATATCATCCGCATCGTATTCATCTTCGGACTTTGGGACCCATTCATTTTCAACCTTCTTGGTTGGAATTTGTTCTCCATTCATTATGACCTTCCAAAGATGAAAACTATTTTATTGTACAAATATTCTCATCCTCTAAAATTGACTCTTTGTATGGTCAAAATTGACTCTCTATCTAAAAGGAGGAGGAGGAATAGACACTGTGGGTCCTTGTTAAATCCAACAGGCTGCCTGTTTGTATGTACATTGAAAGAGACAGAGGCTGGATCAAAGTGAGACTAAAGACTGAATTTGTCTTTGCTTCTCATCATTGAGGACCATATTATAAACATTGTCAAGAGAAGGAGGAGGCTAGCGTTATCATCAAAAGATTACTCCTGACCCTCATATAAAAGCTTCATTGCAGACCCATCAAATAACTGCGATAAGACCTTATTATCATCACATTCCTGAACTATACCATCTTTTGCAGCCGATACACACCTTAAGCCACAACCCGTGGCTAGTCCAGTCCCCGAGAGACTCTCTCGAGTTATTTCCACTAGACCTTGTTAAGCTTGTTGAAATAAGAAGCTATATCTAAGGACCCTTGTAGAGGTGTGGGACAACTCTCCTTGAGGACACAAGCCTTCAACAACCTTTGCTCGGAGATACAACACTCCAAGAATTTCAACCAAGGAGAACACGGTTCAGCTCCTGTACAACACAAGGGACTAACACTTCCCAGATTCAGCAATTGCAGGGGAAAGGGACTTAGCAGTCAACCAAGAAACTCCTTTACAATGTTGATATGCACCTATCCCACAACCTCTGTTGAGCCACATTGGTGGTAGGTCGGGAGTAACTGTCGCCAAGAATTTGGCTCTCAAAAGCTTATGTAATGAATATAAAATGATAAGGCAATAAAGTATGCAAGCTTTAGCAATTACCCGTATGATCAGTTGTTGTGTGTTGTTGTTCTTAAAAGATTGAATTGAAGCTGTATTTATAGTTGAAAAACTTTGTATTACCGTTGCCTAATTGCCAAGGGGAGGCACCAGTACTTGTGTTAGAAGCCATAGTCAATGAACCAGCTTAAATGAACAACTTTTTCCAACAAACAGAATACAACCAAAATAGGTATCCACATACGCTTAACAATCGGTTATCTAAGATCAATAATCGAATACATTCAAGTCAGGTATTCACAGACAACACCAGATGCTCACAAGTTTACACAGTCAAAACAATCACATATAATACCGAAGATAAAGGACAGAGTTACTCAGCATCGTTTAAAAAATCCTTTCCAGAAGATCGGCCTTAAGACAATCAATTATAGAGAAACCCTAATCGATTAACCTGACGGTATTTGAAAACAACTTTACTGGCAACGTGGTCAGGAACGTCGGAGAAGCACCCAATTATACGTCCACCGAGTGAGAATCGATTATATATCAGTCTTGAAAAATCTCAAGTTAAACCACCAGAAACCCTAGAAGCCGATTGTTATAGGTTCACAATCGATTATTTAATAACTTTGAAAAAGCCTGGAAGACACTGCCTCAACACAGGAGGAGAAATCGATACATAAGTCCACAATCGATTATTTTGTGACTTTGAAAAATCTAATGGACACTGTCTCTTCACAATCGATTGTCATTAGCTTCAGCAATCGATTATTTTGAGTTTTGAAAAACTTTGATGGACACTGCCTCATCACAATCGATTTTCATAAGAAACATGATCGGATCGTCGTCGAGGCTCTGATACCATGAAAAGATCTTATGGGCCTCGGGCCTTAACTCAACCCCAAAAGCTAGCTTATGAGGTGAGGATTTCCCAAGCCATATAAGGAGACCAAGGACCTCAAATCCCTCCGATGTGGGACAACTCAACACCCCCCCTCATGCCCATATTTTCTCTGGAGCGTGGACAACATAAATGTCGTGCCAATATCGGTAACAAATAATTGGGATGAGCCTCAACTCTGATACCATGAAAATATCGAGGTTAAGCCGAGAAATCATGGAGATTATAGAGAGAGAAAGTAGAAGAGAAGGGAGGAGGATTTGGAGAAGACTCTGGAACTCAGATAAAGCGTTGATCTCGATCTTTGTCTTGTGCTTGAACCTCGTCATATGTCAATTTGCGCATAGTTTGGGGTCCCAAAATATCTGGGGACCCCTATATATACAAATACATAACGGATCGGGTCAATGGACCCAAATAAGAAAATGAAATGGGGCTCAGACATGAAGTGGGCTCGGGTGTGTAGCGCTTAGCGCCTTATGGTGAACTGCGAACATTTCTTTTGTCACTCGCATGCTCCCCATTGTATACCAGAAATACAATAAGTATACACTGCGTATACACTCGGTACAATCATGTCTAAATCATGAAAGGTTGACGGTATTGCCCTTATGTTGTATACCCAAGGCCTGCCGAGCTATGTATTGTACCTTCATGCCCCCGTCGATGACTAGGAACTCGAATAGTGGCGTCTACCTGATCCCAACCTCCCTTTTTCATTTTCTGATTGTGTAAAAAATCAGAGAGAGGGTCGTTACTTTGGGGGTGTAAAACGCTATAGGTCTGTGAGACACCCGATCCTTGAACAAGGAATGGGGGAAACTCGGTCCAAAATGTGTCTCCCAATTATCTCGTGTTACGTATAAGAGTAGTGAGTTTGGATTGTTATGGCCGAGCTGCCTGGAAATCCATGTGCATAAGTTATTTGAACCAGAGTGTTATTCTTCTCCCGCAACAGAGAACAAGATTACTAGTGCATCATTGTTATTTAATTATATCATGGCCTCAAGCAGAATAACTATTAAAATAGGACTGTCAATTGAAACAAAGATATTTTTCGGGTATTTTTAAGATTAAAATAACTACAAAATATTAATGAAATTATTTTTGGACATTCTCATCCGTTTGATACATGGATCCTTGGGAAACATTGATTCCTCCAATAATCATATGAACGTCGTGTCGAAGATTAAAATGACTATAAAACATTAATGAAACTATTTATATTTGTATTTTTGAAATTAAATAAAAATAAAATATGAAGTACTATTTATGGTATTTTTGAGGTTTTATGAGAAATACATAAACTAAATTTTATATACTCTTTTTTTTCTTTTGTAATGAAATAAAGTAAAAGAACCAAAATTAGGTGAAATAGCTCTATTAGGCCTAAACTTGCGCCGTGTAATGAAACCAGTAAATAGAAAAAATCTCGGGGAGGGGGTCAAAAATCACACGTCTACAGGTATGAACTATGATTTCGATTGCCGAAAACCCCAAAGACGGTGGGCGCCAAATTGTTTGACTCAAAAGTTATCGAATACTTTCCGAGCAAATCAATCGAAATAAAATAAGGGTAAATCGTAATCGAATATAATAAGATTTTAGCCGTAGATGCTGGGTATGTGTTTGTTCGTTTTCGATCTCTAGCAACGAAATTGAATGATAAAGAGTGTGAGTTTTAACCAAATCGGAGAGATAGCTATTCGGACCTCGGACTAACAGATGCGGGGCCTCGAGGTTGATACTTTGGCTCGAGCTCATTCTATCGGGGATAATCGGGGAAGGGCTAACAGTTAGGATATCATTGATATAGGTTCTCTATGACGGGTGCCTTTGAAAGGACGAATGAGCCTATGGTGTCGCTTGTTCCACCATCCCTAGATCGTACCCCGTTTTAGCAAGTGCATGCCTGACGGTCACCCACGCTGACATAGGGACGCAAAGGGTCGAATTTGACCCCATACAAAGGTCATGGGGGCATAAACAAGGTACACGATTAATATGTGTTTTGGAGGAATAATAAAAATGAGCCAATGAGATAAGTATAACTAGCAATATGACCAGGGTAGCCAAACATGTAGAATGAGGTCTACTAATCATTTCAAAGATATTTGTAATCCAGAATTTCTTTAACAGAACTTCAAAGAAGCATAAGGCCCCTTCAATATCAGCTACCTACCTTGGGAACTTCACTCTCCCCTATTATAGTCATTGACATGCACTGCCCCCGTCCCCCTTCGGGACCAAAATCTGATAGCTCCCGAATGTGGGTCCCTGACCACAGCTTCGAACCTCAAGAAGCATGCTCGCGAAGTGACCTGACGACGGGGAAATCGAGCCTCGATTTTACTGCATGCATAGGAAATTTTAATATTAGGATGAAATCTTGTATTAGTAAGAGGGGTTCTAATGCATACATGACATGTCAAATCTACAATTTTCGTGTAGAAGGAATCTGTAAACCTTATCCAAACGCGATCACTTGTCCAAAACGCGAAATGCAAACTTCTTTGAAATGCGAAGGGGAAAGTATTAGGAAATATTGTAAATATTTTTTGTGTATTTTTTTATTATTGGTAAAATATTCTCTCATTCTTGTACAATCCTATAGTTGAACACGGTTCATTTGATCGTTTGGCCTAGTACATCTATTTATCCTATCGAGACCCCATTAAGCACATCTTGTCTTCTCCGAGAAGGTGACCTTCCGGGGGGATGCCCACCAGTATTCAAAGTTGATTGAAGAGAAGTCTTGAATACCTGTTGAGTCTTTCTTAGATAGCATACTAGATGTTTCCTCGTTAAAAACCTTGCAATAAAACCCTTCTTGGGATCGGAGCCCGTCGCGGCCGCCGCTGCACTAATCGGCAGCCCTCTTTTATCTCGGACTTCAAGTTGGAAAGCGCTTCAGGTTTTTTCCTTGTCTCGCGCTCATGGCCGCCACGACGTCAACCGCGCCTCTCCAGCCGATTGCCATCAATGCATCGGCTCAAATCCCACTCAAATTAGACTCCACTAATTACCTGGCATGGAAATTTCAGTTTCGAACCCTCCTTGCGGGTTACGAATATCCTCGGCTTCTTGGACGGATCGAAGCCATGCCCACCGTTTGCCACTTCTATTGTCGACAACGACGTGACTTCCCCCAATCCAGCATATCCTTACTGGATTCTTCAGGATAGTGGAGGTATTGGCGTTGGTGCCATCATCTCGTCGATCACACCGACGATCATCTCCTTCATTGCCGCTGCGGAAACCTCAAAAGAGGCCTGGGACATCCTCGCGCGCACATACGGCAGCGCTTCTCATAGGTGGATCGTACTGCTCCCATGCAGTGCATCCACGACCTTCCATAATCCGGTAAGGGATTGTAAATCTCATGTCCCCTTCGATTTTATGACACGGCATTCGCGTGATTGTGGGTTGTGCCGGCCACGTTAACCTGGAGGGTGATTTCTCCTTGATTCTGAGGATCTTGTCATAAAGGTTCTAAATGGTCTTGATGGACCCGTATATGGAACTCTCTCATGCCATCTGGTCTAGCAGTCTGAGCTGCTCCACCACCTCGACTTGATGATGTTGGTCGAGCTACCTAGATCCATAAGCATGACAAGCTTAATTAAAATGTATGTACATGAAAAGAAATTAACAATGTATTTTTATGGGGGTGAGATGAAGCTATATGTTCGTTGCTGAATGTGAGGGTGTCCTTGGGTATGTGACCTCGATTTTTCTTTTCCCGTGTGATGGATATTTGTTCTCCTGACCATGGGTATCTATGTGGATATATCGATACCTTTTCGAAGATCTATGTGGATATAAATGCTCGTCTGTTTGATCCTCTTGGTCGCCTATCCTTCCCGGAACTGATTTTTGACTTGGTCGATGAGGAATTCTCGGAGGTGACCCTTGCTGAGTAGTCGGGCTACTTATCCTGACGTATATATATATATATGTATGTATATGTATGTATGTATTAATATTGAGGCCGAGAGCCTGTTTTATGCCAATACCTGGCTGATATTGCGCTTGGGCTGTATGGTTCCTGTGCGAAGTATCTGATTGTACAGGCCTTCGGCACCTAGTGAGCATCGTCGTCGTTAAATAAGTGGAGTGGGATGTATCCCGCAGTGGGTAATGGATTGTATCGTTATATGTATTGCAATTCTGCCATGCATTATTCCTTAAATGTATTAATTTGTTGTTTACTGTTTCCACTGTGTGCCTATCAAAACCAGCTCTGCCAACAAGTCCCCGAGGATTCCGGTCTCGATCCCTCCTTCAGTTGTTGCAGGCTATGTTGCGCCTCAAGGAATTTCTTCTATCTTTAGTGTATGGTACCAGAGTTCTTTCGGGAGTACTTGAGGTAGCTGCAGGGCATTCGCAGCCGATGATTCTCCCCTATATTGTATTAGCCCGAGGGGACTCCTGTCATTAGAGTCTCATGGTCGTGTATCCGTATTTCAGACTTTGACTTAAATGGTTTTATCTTTACTTGTTTAAATAATCAGAGTAACTGTTATAAATGGTTGGGCTTGCCTAGTACTGTGCTGGGTGCCATCACATCCGGGTAGGGGTCGTGAAATGTTGGTATTAGAGCCTAGGTTACTTGGTCTCGCGAGTCATGAGCCGGTTTAGTAGAGGTCTCGCGGGATCGGTACGGAGACGTCTGTACTTATCCTCGGGAGGCTACATAACCTTTAGGAAACACTTCACTTTTCTTGATTTTGAAGACGTACGGATTTCCTTGTACCTCCCTTGATGGCACCAGCATATGCCTTGTATTCTATTTTCTCGCAGATGGCGGGTAACCCGTGCTAACGGACGTGGCGGGCGACCACCAGTACCACATGCTAGAAGCCTTGGTCGCGGTCGTTGGTGCTGGTCGAAGTGGACCAGCAGGGGCAGCACCTGCAAACCCACCAGCTGCCCAGGTCCAGGACCAGCTCCCAGCTGTAGATGCTCCAAGCAACACCTATTCAGGCACCGGCGGTTCCCATCGTGATTTCTGGTCTCCAGGAGACCCTGGCACAGATCCTATCAGTTTGTACTGGCCTGGCTAAGGCAGTTTCAGCTACCACTGCATCAGCTACTTCATAGGCCGGGGGAGGCAATCAAACCCCCGCTTCTTTGAATATACTCCCTTTCAGGAGTGCGGGGATGCAGACCTCAGAGGCACCACCAGTTGATCGACCCTAGAGTTTTAGGTCTATACCGGTTCTTATTGTTGACTTCTATCTTCTTCTCGCTCGACGATGAGCAGTGTCATCTTGAGAGATTTAGCATACTTTCATGATGGAGGGGTCAGCTACCTACCCATTGTTGCTTGATCTTTATGGTATCTGTTCGAATTAGGGAGAGATGACGTTTCCAGTGCTAATGTGATGGGAGTTTTCTAGTGTTTTTGCACTCGCTGAGCTCCATGGATGCTCCCGACTGATCGGGAAAAGATTTGGAGGTTCGTGAATGGACTCAACTATCCCAATCCCCTTGTATCTTTTTGAGCTCGAGAGAGTTTTCTTAGCCATTCTTGATGATCTCCTATGTATGCAATCGGTGTGGGATCTTATTTCGACAGATGTTGAGAAAGATTGTCTGCAGGAGAGAGGAGCAAAATTGGTTCTGGTGCATGCCTCAGGGATCAGTAGTTTCAGTTGGTACACCTACACTTGGGACAACGATACCATTTTCTCCAGCTCCAGGTCATTGCTACGAGTGCGGTGAGTTGGGTCATATGAGGAGACAATGTCCCTGGCTCTGTGGTAGACAGACTCAGAAGAGGGATCAGCCCTTATCTTGGACAAGAAAAAGTGTGAAAGACAACTTCCGCACCCACTAAACCAGCAAGAAAACAATCACTATTATTTTTAGCCAGAGGTCGCCCTAGGGGTGAAGACCGTTTACTGGAAGAGGTCAGGCTCGTTTCTATGCTCTTCCAGATAGGAAGGAAGCCATCGCATTGGATGCTATCATCACATGTATTATTTCAGTCTGCCACAGAGTTGTCTCTGTCTTATTTGATCCAGGTTATAGATAGTGCAATAATCAAACTGAATGGCTGGAAATTGAGGCCTCGAGCCTGTGTATACGGGGCCTCGAGGTCGAGTCGGACGCCCAACTAAGGGCAGTCGGTGGAAGATTAACAGTTATGAGAGTTGCAATATTATTGTGGACCATGTGTATCGGTCCTGTCTTGTTACTATTGGTGGTCTGGAGACCCAAGTCCACTTGTTGTTATGGATCATGGTAAAATTCGACGTGATCCTGGGTATGGATTGGCTATCTCTGTACCATGCTATTCTGGACTGTCATGCTAAGATAGTTACGTTGGCTATTTTGGGTATTCTGAGGATCAAGTGACGAGGTGTGACTGATTACTACCCTGCAGGGATCATCGACGTCCAACCCCGTGATAGTGAAAGTCGACAGCTATGGTTGGGAAGGGTTGGTTTTCGTACTTGGCTTTCATGAGAGATGCGGGAGCTTAGGCTCCTAGTCTTGATTCGGTTCTCATTATGAGGGATTTCCTTGATCTATTTATAGTGGATCTGCCGGGCATGCCGCGGGACAAGGACATTGATTTGTGCTATGTTAGGATCCACCCCTCATATGGTCTGGGCAGTCATCCCATCTCTATCCCCCCTATCGTATAGCACATCTGTTACTCCATACTAACAGCTACACAAACACATTTTCTCTGCTCTATTCACCCGAGTGTCTTGATCTTGGGGTGCACCGGTCTTATTTGTAAAGAAGAAGGATGGCACAGTGAGAATGTGCATTAATTACTGGCCATTAAATAAGGTGACAATGAAGAAAAAGTATCTAATACCCCGTATTGAGGATTTGTTCGGATCAGCCCTAGGATCAGGGGTATTCTCTAAGATTGACTACCTTCGATCAGGCTATCACTAGCTGAAGATTAGGGATTCAGACATTATGAAGGCGGGCTCGAGGCCTCGATCTCAAACTGTTTGGTTCGATTATCACTACTGTCTCCTAGTGATGTACTTCGGGCTTGACTAATGCCCCAACCACGTTCATGCACTTGATGAATAGTGCATTTCGGCCGTATCTGGATTCTGGTGTTTAATTTTATAATATCCTGGTGTACTAACGTAGCTAGGAGGAGCACGTGTAGCACTTGAGGGGGGTATTGTATAGATTGAGAGAGGATAAGATTTATGCAAAGTTCTCCAAGTGTGAGTTCTAGCTGAGTACTGTGGCTTTTCTGGGACACGTGGTGTCTAGTGATGGTATTCAGGTTGACCCAAAGAATATTTAAGGTGGTGGAGAGTTGTCCCAGACCATCCTCAGCAACCTTGAGAACCATGGAGAGAATGATGTAGTGTTACCGTAGGTTCGTTAATGTGCTTTTCATCACAGAACCCTGAGAAAGCGCCAAAACCAATTCCTGAAGACGCGGTCTTACAGCGAATGCCCAGCACATCGATACAAGCTCCCACACCAGGAGCATGATCAAGGAGAGTAACAAGAAACTCGAGTCGGCTTTGACCACAGCTCCGGTGCTAGTATTACCATCGGCTTCGGGTTCTTACGCGGTGTATTGTGATGCTTCAAGAGCTGGGATTGGTTGTGTTTTGATGTAGGATGGTAGAGTTATTGCATATGCTTCTCGCCAGTTGAAGCCCAATGAGAGCATGGTACCTTTTTCACTGGGGACGGCCCCCCGGAGTTGGCCGCTATTGTTCATGCCTTGAAAATTTGGAGGCATTATCTATATGGCGTATCTTTGAGGTATATACGGACCATCGCAGCCTTCAGCAAAAAGGATCGAGTCAGGTGATCTTAATTTGAGGCAAGCGGAGATGTCTTGAGTTACTCAAGGACCTGCAATTACCAGGTCGTATCAAATTCCGCGCATACCCCCGGGAAGGCCAATGTAGTGGCCGATTATTTGAGCCGGGAAGTCAATTAGTATAGGTAATTTTCCCATGGGAAGCGGCCCAGTTGGGGAGAGGCCCCTTGCAAGTTCAGAATTCCCAAGCCTTGGCCAAAGTACAGATGGAACCTCAGACCTCAACGAGCCCAGTCGGGTGTTGGCTTGTGTGGTTTCCCGATCTTCTTTCTATGACTGCATCAAAGAGCGCCAGTTTGATGACCCGCATTTGCTTGTCCTGAAGGACAGGGTCCAGAATGATGATGCTAGAGATGTGACCATTGGAGATGATGGTGTGTTGTAGATGCAGGGCCGGATTTCATTTTTGTAGGTGTCAGAAGATTCTTTCATAAAGGCACATGCCGGGAGTTGCCATTAGAGGAGGCCCACTGCTCGTGATATTCGAAAATCATCCGGGCGCCGCAAAGGGAGAACGAGATGCTACGAGAGTTTGTGATCTCACTTTCAGATGGAACAAATTGAACTACCACCAGTCTCTAATGACTTAGCGGCGTTGTGAATTATGTGGCTCGGTGTCTCAACTGCTAGCAGGTCGAGTATGTCAGAGACCCGGGGACTTATTTCAGTGGATGGATATTCCGGAGTGGAAATGGGAGAATATTACTATGGATTTTGTGAGTGGTCTTCCTCGTACCTCGAATAAGTTCAATTCGATTTCTTTTTTTGTGAGATCCTTTTATAGGCTGACCAACTACGCACTTCATTCCAGTATGCACCAGCCATACACCAAACACAGGAGAAGTTAGCGGAGATTTTCATCTGGGAGATTGTACGGTTGCATGGGGTCCCGGTTTTGATTATCCTCAGATAGGGGTACTTAGTTTGCTCCCCAGTTCTAGAGGTGGTTTCAACAGGCACACAAGGCAGATAGACACACCCCGCTTGTCAAAATACAACTTCAATGTTGATGTTTCAGACATCGTGTCCAATGTTGCAGGGCCGGATTTGCGTGTCCAATGTGGATGGGCTCCGGGAGTTGATATTAGAAGGAGGCCCACTGCTCGTGATATTCGATCATCCGGGCGCCGCAAGACGGCCACATGTACCAAGGATTTGAGATAGCATCACCTATGAGAAGAGGTAGATGAAAAAGGATATTGTGAATTATGTGGCTGAATTCCTCAGCAACCGAGCCAGCAGGTCGAGTATGTTAGAGACCCGGGGACTTATTTCAGTGGATGGATATTCCGGAGTGGAAATGGGAGAATATTACTATGGATTTTGTGAGTGGTCTTCCTCGTACCTCGATTCTCCACAGGAGCCGATCAATTCGATTTGGGTGATTGTGGATAGAGAAAAGCGAACTACGAGGTTACGTACTCGAGGATGCTCTGACCTATTCTGTGGAGAAGTTAGCGGAGATTTTCATCTTGTCTCAGCCTCACAACGACGCATGGGGTCCCGGTTTTGATTATCTCAAATAGGGGTACTTAGTTTGCTCCCCAGTTCTAGAGGACTTTTCATCAGGAGTTGGGCACACAGATACAGTTGAGCACATCGTTTCATCCTCAGATGGACGGACAGTCCAATCGTACTATCCAGATATTGGAGGACATGTTGTGTGCCTGGGTCATGCCCGCCTCTCGATTCTTCAAAGGATTCAACATGGCAAGCAAAACAACGAAAGGCGAAATCACCCTCCCAGTCAACGTGTCAGATGGCACAACCCAATAATGCAAATTTCCATATCATAAAAAGCGACATGAGGTATAATGCCTTACTCGAAAGGCTGTGGGTACACTACATAAGAGGCTAGTACTTTCAACGCTACTGGGGACGGAGTTAGTTTAGGATGCCTTAGAGAAGGTGAAAGTGATCCAGAAGAGACTTCATACAGCTCGGTCGCGTCAAAGAAGAGTTATGCGGACCGGAAGGTTCGAGATGTATCTTATGCGGTTGTCGAGAAGGTCTGTTGAAGGATTTGGCCATGAAAGGCGTTATGAAGTTTGGGAAGAAAGGAAAGCCGAGTCCAAGGTTCATTGGACCTTTTGAGATACGTAGGAGGATTGGGGAGGTGGCCTATATGCTCGCTTTGCCACCTAACTTGTCAGGAGTTCCTATGCTCCAGAAGTATGTTGGGGACCTGTCCTCATGTAGCAACGACTAAAACATGATTCAGGTCTCGATGAACACCGACCAACACTAAGGTATGGCCAGTCTCTTTTCTTTCTTTCAGTTACAGTCTATACTAACCTGAGTGTAGGTATCTTATCAAAATGGCCAAAGCACTTTTCAACTAGAAGGTGCAGTGGAGAGGTCGGCTCGTGGGAGGAAGCCACTTGGCAGACCGATCGAGTTTTACCCCAGAGAAGGGTTTTATACGCCAAGGTTTTTAATGAGGCAACATCTCGACCCGCTCGAGGACGAGCGTTTGTTTAAGGTGGGGAAGGATGTAACGACCCGACCCGTAATCAGGTGAGTTATCCCCCGGAAGATCTCCCCGTTTTATGCTCGGAGATGCTAAGATATATTTCATTATATGTGTTTGGAGAATTTGAAGTAATTCAGATAGATTTTGATTAGAAAGGAGACGAGTTGTGTCCTCATAGAGTAACCGAGCCCTCAACATCAAAAGTCAACTGAATATTAACTTATAATCTAGCGGGCTCAGAATAGATTTTCCAAAGAATTTTGACTAGTTTGAAAAAGCTCGACATTTTTACAAAATGACTTAGGAGCGCAAAACCGGGATTGAATTTGGAGGTTCGGTGTACAATTAGGTTTGAATTGGCTAAGTTTGAAAATTCCGCTTTGACCCCCGGTTGATAGGTGAGATTTTGATCCGGGGGTCGGAATGGGCAATTTCGACTGATTGCAGCATAGCCCCAGAGCCAGGTGATTTTGGATATGCGTGCAAAGTTTCAGGTCATTCAGAGGTGTTTCAATTGGGGTCACATGACCTCTAAGGTCGAAAGCTCCAAAATTGTAAGCCCTGACTTAGGCTTGAATGCGTGCTAATTTGATGATGGTTCGCAAGCCAAGAAACTCATTATATGACTTACGAACAAATTTTAATGAAGTAGTAGGATGTATCTGTGCTTCTGGTTAAGGTCCTGAGGGCCTCGGGGTGGTTTCAGATGGCTAACAGGGAATTTGGAACATGAAAAGTGCAACAGAAAATTGCAGAGAAACATAACTCTATGCGATCGCGTAGATCTGGCTGCGATCGCATAGAAGGCCATACTTTTACCAAGTCTCAAAAACTTCTCTATGCGATCGCGTAAGGGGGCTTGCGATCGCATAGGTATGAGGGAAGGTTCAGTGCGGTCGTGTGGGTGTGTATGCGATTGCGTAGTAGGAGGAAGCAAAGCTCTGCTTTGCATGGGGTATTATGGAATTTTTGGGCCTGGATTTATTGCCTAGGCGATCGCAGGGGTAGTGATGGAATCACATAGGGGTCGCTATAGTGGTGAGACAGAACATACATGACTATAGAACAAGGTTGTACGTGAGCCAAATCATAATGCAACTCAGGGACGCTTCACCAAAAGAGCTTTTTGAAAAATTTGAAGAGGGTTTTCAACGGGTAGTGATTGGAATAATAAGTCTCTTGACTTAGAAACACCATTTTTATGATGAATCAACCCTCAAATCGACATAAACAAAAGAGCTTCGACCATGTCAGCTCCAAATTAGGGCATGGTTTCGAGTTACTCATCCTCCGATCCAAACCTCTCGAGGTTCGTTTTCGATAGATCGCCACATACGTACCGACTAGTGGCAAGACAAGGAATCCGTTGGTGTGACTTTCGTAATTTTTTGAGAAGCGGGTCCATGGCTCATGCTTTACCATTCGTGATTGTTAGTGTTTTTTCGAGGTCGCATCGATTGGGTTATGTGTCTTTAAACATATAATAACATATTCGTTGTGGTTTCGACTAGATTCGATGCGCGAGGAGGTCGATTCAAGAGGCAAGGGTGTTGCTAGCTAGTTTTTGGCCGACTAGACCCAAATCATAAGAACCACTATCGCCGGCCCATGCAAAATGTCGTACCCTGAACTTTCAAATCGTAATGCTATATTGAGACGTCACACGCAATTCACGATGAAGTGCGGGGTCAAATGAACTCGAGTCTTAGTCCATCCCGACTAGGAGATTGAACCCAAAATAGTGGTGACCGAAACATGCTTAAGAGCACGTATAAGAGCTCGAACATCGGCTTATTGTCGTGTTTGGGGCCTTGAGCCGACCTGTAAGAGTCCTTATGGGCTAGCCTAATGAGCCCCCACAGCTATACTATGAATCACATAAGGATTCCTTTTAACTCAATGACGAGTTCATCTGGCTATAAATCAAGACAAAAACTGTGGAATAATGAGGAACTTAAAATGAAAAAGGATATGAGGGCTGAGATCCCTATAGTATGAGAAAGCATAAGCTACATTTAAAACATACGATTGAAAGCACTATTGAATAAGATGGGTCGGGGACCCTATAGTTCCCCTTGGGGACTATGTCCCGTCGGCCTCATCCTCACTATGGATCGGGCTACACGCCGTAGCGGTTGGACTTAGCTCCACATTCGTCCGCCCTCGCCCGCATCAGAGCCTCTTCCGAGAGGTCAAAGCCCCTGACATGGATCTCCTGGGATGTAGGAGCCCCTTCGAGATTCGGTACACACCCCCAGTGAGCGTCGTCAACATTAATTAAATGGAGAGGGCTATATGCCGCAGCGGGTACAAGAATTGTACCATTATATGTATTGCATTCTACCATGCATTGTTCCTTAAATGTATTAATTTATTGTGTACTGTTTCCACTGTTTGGATGTAAACTGCTAGATAGGCCTTCATTTTTAAAAGCACATACTAAATTTCCATAATCTTCAGACTTTATTTGAACCGAGCTATTACCACTGAGTTGGAAGTACACACTTTAAAAGTAGAGGCTTTAGCTAGTATGCACCCTATCCCCGCTGAAGCCTCAGGCCCAAGCCATTCCAGCGGATCCAGAGTTCTTTCGGAAGTATTTGAGGTAGCTACAGTTTCGAAGATGCTTTAGATGATTCTCCCCTCTATTTTTATTCTCTAACTGAAATCAACAAAACATAAGCCTCAGGAGCTAGAAGAAGGAACACGTACTCCCATTAGAGGCTCATGGTCGTGACACCGGGTCCTAGTTGGGCTGTTTTGGTATTCCTGTCAAGTAGCTCATAATTTGATCTCCTACTCACCTCATACCGTAAGCATGCCAACTCGATCTTTCCTTCGTCACAAAGATCAGACTAAGGGCTTTCTCCCCATCTCAAGCTTTCTGCAAACCAGCCTTATGATGAAGAAGCTTGTCAAAAGCCTACAAAAAGGGAGCTCAATACGAAAGGGTTGGGACGGAGACGTCTATATTTATCCTCGGGAGGCTGCAGAACCTTTAGGAAAACTTCATAGATCCGCTGAGCTTCTTCATATATCGAGTCGTGCGAATCTACTAGTCTCATCCCCGGAATAAACTTTTTTGATCCTATTCGGTCACAAATGGTGAGGACGCGAGCAACCAGTCAGGACGGACGACCACAAGTACCACCAACTGTGGCCACTAGGGACCGAGGACATGGTCAAGGCCGTGGTAGGGGAAAAGGTGTAACCCGCAGAGAAACAACATTCACCAAAGTACCTTCGCGGATCCACCAGCTGCCCCAGTTAATGATCAGGTCCTAGTAGTGGGCGCTCCAGCTGCACAAACTCAGGCACCAGCAGGCTTAACATTGTAATACATCCTCTCCAGGAGCCCCCGTCTGGATCAAAATTCTATCGGTATGCATTGGCCTAGCTCAGCCGGTCTCAGTTAGTCCAGAAGCTGCAACTACTTCTCTCTTTTCAAGAGGGCATAGTGTCGCACTCAAAGGACTCTCAGCCGCTTGCACAGCTGAGCAGGTCGTGTAAGGACTTCAGACATCGGGGATGATCCAGCCCAGCCGGTTGCACAGCTGAGCAGGTCGTGTAAGGACTTCAGACATCGGGGAAGATCCAGCCCAGCCGGTTGCAGCTGTTCAAGAC
Organism: Nicotiana benthamiana; assembly: GCA_034376525.1. Classification (NCBI taxonomy): domain Eukaryota; kingdom Viridiplantae; phylum Streptophyta; class Magnoliopsida; order Solanales; family Solanaceae; genus Nicotiana; species Nicotiana benthamiana. The sequence continues at coordinate 63,568 of JAXGFW010000151.1, forward strand.
TATGTAGATCCTGCTATGCTAGAGGATGAGCATCGCAGGTTGGAGAGGTGTGGTAGGGTTGCCAACTCTCCGATTTTCAATGGTGTTGAAAGCGAGGATGCCTAAGGTTTCTTGGATAAATGAAATTGCTACAGACAGAGGAAAGAAAGGCACATTTTGGAGACCAGCGGGGTCGCTTTCACTACTTTTCAATTTTTTGGAGCTGCCTTCACTTGGTGGGAGGCTTATGAGAGGCGAGGCCTATTGGTGTTGCACCCCTTACCGGTCAGCAGTTCTCCATTCTCTTGGAATAGTAAGTATGTGCCACAGTCTCGTAGAGAGGAGCTTTGCAGGCAGTTTCCGGTCTCCGTGGTTCTGTCAGGGAGATTTGACTGTGACACAGGAGATAAGGTTCTCGGAGTTAGTTCATCATGTTGTTTGGTTGGTTCTGATAGATAGAGAGAGGATGAGGAGGTTCATTGATGGGTGTGACTTATCCAAGCCCTGTTTCTCATAACTAGGGAGAGGGTGTTTGGTAATACTATCGCAAAAATGAAGGGTGAGTTTGCGCCAAGGTAACCTAATACTTTTGATGGAAGTCGAGCACGACCCTATCAAGGGCGCCCAGCATGAAAGAGGGAGGACATGTTTGAAACCCCCTCAGCATATGTTCGTGATGCTCAAGCTCTTCCGGGGAAGGTATCTGCAATACTACCTCCCCCCCATCCATCCCAATCTTCCTTCACCAACTCAAAGATGTCCCTCTACTTATCAATGAGGCGCCATCGGGTTATGGTTCTCCACAGTTCTCATCAGGGTCAGTCATCACTCAATGCCCTTCCACCGCAGAGTTTGTCCCGTGCTCCATCAGTTCAGGGCTCTTCTATGCCAGGCGCATCTACTAGTCATTCTGGTGCTAGGGTTTCCCTTCAGTGCCCTTCTCCAGCACAACGAAGTCGCTATGAGTATGGAGAGTTGGGTCATATGTAGAGGTTGTGTCCCCATCACTTGAGGCTTCATTATGACATTTTTGGGGCGGAGACCCATCCGCATCAACCAAGCCCCCGTGATGGTACCCAATCTCTAATGCCTCTCCAAAAAGCTAAGGGTATATGCTCTAGTCAGCTAGGGGTCTCCCTAGAGGGGGAGGTCGATCGGGTTGCGGTCCGGCCCATCTGATGCACTCCCAGCTAGGCCCTCATCCAGGATCTTTCTTCAGACACTGTGATCACATGTATTGTCTTAGTATGACACAGAGATGCCTCTGTAATTAGCCCGAGATTGAGCGAAGCCCCACTCAGGGACTTCTTATGTGTCATCATACTTTGCTCGTTATTTGGATACGGGCGTCGAAGGATTTCATATGTTCATGTATATACTCCGGTAGACGATACTGTTATTGTAGACTGTGTGTACTTGTCATGTATGGTGACTATTGGGGGTCTGGAGAACCGAGTAGATCTTTTGTTGTTATGTATGGTAGACTTCAATGTTATATTGGGCATGGATTGGTTGTGTCATGCTATTTTGGATTGTCATGCTAAGACGGTGAAATTGGCTATGCTGGGTGTTCCATGGATTGAGTGGCGAGGTTCCATTGTTTATGTTCTTAGCAGGGAAATTTCATTCTTGAAGGCCCAGCGTATGGTTGGGAATGGTTGTCCTTCTTACTTAGCCTTTGTGACGGATGTCGGTGCAGAGACTGCTAGTATTGATTATGTGCCTCTTGTTAGGGATTTTCCCAATGTGTTTCATGCACACATGTCAGGCATGCCACCGGACATGGATAATAATTTTGGTATTGGTCTGGTGCCGAACACTCAGCCCATTTCTATTTCACCATATCGTATGGCCTTGAGGGTTCATCCTCCGCGGCAGTATCATGGAGCACCACCTCCTCGGGGGTCTCATCCCGGTCTTCCAAAGCGGCATTTTAGTGTGTCTCCTTGGGGTGCGTCTATTCTATTTGTGAAGAAGAAGGATGGCTCGATGAGGATGTGCATTAATTACAGGTAGTTGAACAGAATAACAATCAAGAACAAGTATCATTTGCCTCGTATCGGTGATTTGTATGACCATCTTGAGGGAGCGAGGGTTTCCGCAAGATTTATCTCCATTCAGGTTATCACCAGTTAAAGATCAGGGACTCGGATATTCTTATGATAGCTTTCAGGACCCGATATGGTCATTATGAGTTCTTTGTGATGTCTTTTGGGCTGACCAATGCCCCAGAAGCGTTCATGCATTTGATGAACGACATGTTTTGGCCTTATCTCAACTGACGGCACCATAATTTTCATTGATGATATTCTGTTGTATTAGCGTAGTCACGAGGAGCATGCATTCATTGGGAGCTGGACCGTTGCAGATATTGAGGAAGGAGAAACTTTAGGATAAGTAAAAAATGGCAGTTTGGGCTCAGTTCAGTGGCCTTCCTGGGGCACGCGGTGTCCAGCGAGGGTATTCAAGTTGATCCAAAGAAGATAGAGGCAATTAAGACATGGCCCATCGACTATCCTCAGCCACAGAGATTCGTAGCTTTCTTGGTTTGGTAGGTTATTATCATCGGTTTGTTCAGGAATTTTCATTTATCGCATCGCCCTTGACCAAATTGACTTAGAAGGGTGCTCCATTCATGTGGTCGGATGAGTATGAGGAGAATACGGCGCCTCAAGAATGCCTTGACCATGGCTACAGGTTCATATACTGTGTATTGTGATGCTTCAAGAGTTGGTATTGGGTGTGTATTGATGTAGGAGGGTAGAGCTAATTCTTATGCTTCTTGTCAGTTGAAGCCACATGAGAAGAAGTTCCCTAGGCACGATTTGGAGTTGGCCGCCATTGTTCACGCCTTGACGATTTTGAGGCATTATTTGTATGGTGTGTCTTGTGAGGTGTTTGTACCAACTCTATATCTTTGTATCCTCCTGCACTTGTTCAAACAGAAGGATCTCAATTTGAGGCAGCAGAGATGGTTTATGTTGCTAAAAGGATTATGATATTACTATTTTGTACCATCTGGAAAAGGCCAATGTGGCGGCCGATGCATTGAGTAGGAAGGCGGTGAGTATGAGGAGTTTGGCATATATTCCAGTTTGGCGAGGAGACCTCTTGCAGTTGATGTTTAGGCCTTGGCCAATCTATTCGTGAGGTTGGATATTATATTCATTCTATTCGGGTATTTATTTTTCATCATTTGTTGGTCTTATTATTGGATCTAATCAAAAAGTGCCATTATGATCTCGATATTATCATAACTGTTAGTCAACCATCGACTACCCTCGGCAAGACATCAGACTCAACACGGAGGCCCCGAATAGGCCAGACTCGAGGCCCCGATCTCCAACTGATTTGGGGTGTTCGGTTATGCATATGTCTCCTAGTTGTAATATGTATGCCCAATGTAGATGGGCTTCGGGAGTTGATTCTAGAAGAGGCCCATAGCTTGCTGTATTCCATTCATCCGGTTGTTGTGAAGATGTATCGGTATCTGAGAAAACAAATTTAATTATTATTACCATTTTCACGGTAAACAAGGACATTATGGGATTTGTAGCTCGGTGTCTTAATTGTCAGCAAGGTGAAATATGAGCATTAGAGACTGGGTGGCTTGCTTCAGTAGCTGGATTTCCATAGTAAAAGTGGGAGTGGATCACCATGGACTTTGTAGTTGGGCTCCTATGGACTTTAAAGAAGTTTGATACTATTTGGGTAAATGTGGTATACGATGACCAAGTCAGAGGGTCAATTTCTGATCATGTACGGCCTATTCTTCAGAAGTGGTTGGCATAGATCTTGAAGCCTCGAGGATAAAAGGCTTGCATGGTGTCCGAGTTTCCTTCACTCGATGCTTCGTCAATGACCAACCTTGGGACAATCAGTTGACCATGACAGTTTTGGTAGAAGTGCAGCGAGTTTCCAAAGTATACGGTTAGGACTGACAGAGCCTAGTGGACCATCCTAACGCTAAATCAGAGTGTCATGTAGTTCAAGCGCACTATTCAGATATTGGAAGACATATTGTGCGCTTGTGTATTGATTTTGGAGGGTCATGGGATCGGTTTCTACCAATCTCAGAGTTTGCTTATAATAAAGTTACCAGTCGAATATTCAGATGGCTGCTATATCAGGCTTTGCTCCACACAAAAAATACAAGAACATTCTCTCTTTCTCTTTAACACATTCTTTTGATATTGTTGAAGGCTAGCCTATTAGGTACAGACTTGGTGCAGGATGCTTTAGACAAGGTGAAGGTGATTCAGGAGAGGCCTTCTTTGATTTTATTCAAGATAACTGTTAGTCATACCTCGATCGCATTTGATGGCTTGCAGTTAAGCTTTTAGAATCAACCTCGAGGCCTCCGAATCGAGAAGGTCTTGTTGAAGGTTTCGCTCATGATTGCTAACCTAGCGGTTTGATTATCACCTTACCCTTAGACTCTTATTTCATTTCTAAGTCTCACACACATAGCGTTTTGAGGTAACTTTGGAGGATTGGGGAGGTGTCTTATGAGCTTTCTTTGCCACAAAGATTTTCGAATATGCATCCAGTATTTCATGTTTCTATGCTTCGGAGGTATATTGGCGACCCATTTTCAATACCGCTGATTTCAGCACCGTTGGGCTAAACATAATGGTGATTATTTTCTTGCTGGTTTCATGTAGAAGACACAAGTTATCTTTCACACCTTTTCTTGTCCAAGATCTTCAATTTCAGGTCGAAATGCCTATAGCCTTAGTGAAAGTGCAGTGGAGAGGTCGGCCCGTGGTTGAGGCAATCTAGGAAAAAGAGTTGGAGACGTGGAGCAGATATCCTCACCTATTTGAGGTATGCCACCACAAACCTTGAGAATGCACCAGGACCAATCATGACAGATTCAGTTTCATGTAACAACCCGGTCAATCATTTTATGAGCTACTGCTCTATTTTCCCCATTTCTACTTCTTATTATCTTGTTTGGTGATATTGGGTTTTATCGGGTTGGTTAACTTGGGTTCGAAAAAGGTTTTGGTAAAGGATTGAGACACTTAGTTTATTTTTAGTGAAGCCTAAGTTGCAGGCATCAACAGGCGGCTATTTTTCCTTGTGTGAAAAGGCCTTGGATGTGAATTTAGATGGTTCGGATAGCTTCAATAGATGACTTGGGACTTCGGGGCATGATCGGAATGTGTTTTGAAAGTCCGGAGTAGATTTAGGCTTGATTGACAAAGTTTGAATTTTGGCATTTTCTGATTGATAGGTGAGATTTTGACATAGGGGTCGGAATAGAATTCAGGGAGTTGCAATAGGTCTGGTCGTGTCATTTGGGATGTCCGTGCAAATACTCAGGTCATTTGGGTGCAAGGGTCAACCAAATTCCTTGAGCTCCCCCGATCTTGATAGGTGTGGAGGACTCGGAAGACTTTTGGAACCTTAGGCTTGAATCCGATGTGTTTTGGTTGATGCGATGTTGTTTTAGGTGTTTTGAAGATAAGAATGCCATACCTTCTGAAATATAACAGTACCTCCTCCAAACGAGCATGTTAATGCTTACACTTATGCAGTAAAGGGCGACGAGCTGAAGGACAGAATATTTTGAGTTGGGTTTGCTAAAAAAAAGAATTCCTACTGCTGTTAAACTTATCGCATGTGCGGGCTCGCAAAAGCGGGGATGGAGCCGCAGATGCGGCAAAGGGGTAAGTCAGCTGAAACCGCAGAAGCGGTCATTGGAGCGCTCCTGCGATAGCAGCAAATTGCGGAATTTTGTCAAGGATGCGGCATTGGACTCTTAAGTGAAAACCGCAGATGCGGTTGATTCGACCGTAGAAACTACCACCAGTCTTTGATGACTGGGCGGTGTAGGCCTTCGCTCAGAAGGTCTGAATGATCCTTCGCGAAGCTCAGCCTGGCTTCAAAGCTAGCTGAAAAAGAATCTGGTCGAATATCCCATCGTGAGCTTTTGGGGGTTTTGAAGAGGGAATCACATTGAACTTCATTGAGGTAAGAGGGACGAAGATAACCAGCTGGGATCCCCCTCAGTCTCAGTATATCAAAGCAGACTCTTGGCTTGAAGGAGCCAAAGCCAAACAAAGAAAGGTATCGGTCCATACACTAAAGACAAATGGAACGCCCAAAGGCGTAGCCCACCCTATAATGATGAAGGATAGACTGAGGGGGTCATTTGTGGTCGGATTTTGATAATTTTGATATGGATGAACTCGTGGTAGGACTCGGTTTTGACAGGAATGCAGGGCCAGCAGAGGCAACTCGTTTATCAAAATAGAACTCCAATGTCAATACATCGGACATCGATGTTCACCATCAGCAAAATCAGAGACACCAGATGGCCCAGGCCTTCGTACAAGTGGGCTGATTTCCTTAGCAGAGGAACCATAAGCTAAGTATGAATTTTGGTTAGATTTGGAGCATCCGTATTGCCACCAGCTCCGAGAGGCAAAGGCCATCGCGAGCTAGAGTTTAAACTGGATAGAGGTGATTAATGATTGTAAATATAATCGTGAGGGTATGAAATCCGGATTTGACATTGTTGTGCTATTTCGAGGTGATGCACATGCCAGACGACGAGCGCGGGGTCGTGCACTTTTAGGGATTGTGACTTAATCCATCATGATCTTGGGAGGCATCGATGCACCACAGGAACACCCGTGATAGAAAGGGGTCGGCCATCATCATGTTTTGGGCTGAATGTCATATTTGAGCATAGCCGAAGAGGCCCTCACATTTAGCGAATAGGACACTGAGACCTTGTCTCGACCCACCGCAATTACACTTCATAATCTCTGTGCTCATGGATCCCATTTGAAATAAAACATGTACTCACCCCCTCTTTCATAACTCGGCCAACCATGTTTACTCTGTTTTGGCATCTTAGATGATACTTTGAGATCAAACTTCTTGATAAAATCATGCTATGCCACTCGGGTTCGTAACAGATTTCTCACTGAGTAGAGCTGATGGCCTGTGTTATGAGAAATCATCCTCCCAGGATCGAGATGCGTTCGCTGCAGTGATATTGTGCTAATTCATGATTATGAGGCCGAGTGCCTGAGTTGTACAACGCCTTATTCAAGCAGACCGTGGATATCTAGGCCTGAGAGGAATATTTGATTATGCCACGAGATGGCTTGTTAAATTGCTGGGGCCATAAGGGGCCCTTCCTGAAGTCTGTTCACCCCTAGTGTGCGCGGGTACCCAGTGTGTGATGTGATTTAGCTAGAGGGGGCTGATGTTGTTCCATGTCATTGCGTAAAGGGCTTATACGAGTGGTTGCGAGATAGCCCGAAGGGCTGATTCTGATGGTATTTTGCCCGAGGGGTTGATTAAACAAAGAAAAAGCATCGACCACGTCCTCATCACCGAGGATAGGGACATATCGAACCTTGACATCGCTGGCACATCCCACACTAAGGCATAACCATCTCCCTTTTTATTTTATATTTCACACTAACCCTTACACAGGCACCCGACTGGAGCTATCAAAGTGCTAACCCATCCTGAAGACCTTAAGGTTTTCTAAAGCATCTATGGCACTCTTTTCCTTTGATAGAGTTTTTATCTCGAAAAGGGTTTTACTGGAAAGGCTTTAATGAGGCAACATCCACATGCTACCTAAAGAAGACTCAAAA